>JAHWFO010020942.1:545522-558813 GCA_023313115.1 Rhysida immarginata
GAAGAATTTAATGGTGGCTATCCCATTTTCCGGAAATAGCTGGAAATGGGCCCACCCGGGGTCCGGCCAAAAACTTTAAATGGGAACATGGGTCGAGTAAGGTGTCGTTGGATAGGTATTAGAAAAATAAACAACTTTTGTAAGAAACGTTTTTTTCCAGTCTGCTTCCTTCAGGAAATAAACAATAAAAACACTTTCAGGTCACGTGCTTGCAATTTGCCCTGTTGGCGTTTCTATGAAACATTTTTCTCATATGCTTATATCTCTGTTGAAGTGTTAACGATTCCTACGCATTGTTTGTTTCTATCCTGAAAATAGCTCTTTCAGCGAGGATCTTTGACATGTTGATGGTGTTAGGATAATGTCAGCAAAAGTTATCGTGCTGCGGAGATGTTGTACGCCGCACGATATCCTAATCGTACACATCACTCCAGAATGGTTTTTCAGCAGCTTGCGGTTCGTGTGAGGCAAAGTGTTCAGGTGCAGCCCAACCCAACGCGGATGCGAGGTGAAAGATGCCGATATTCTGGCCGCCGTTCGACAGGATCCGACCGTCTCAACGAAACGGCTCTGTCGTGACTCAGGAATAAGCCACATCACAGTGTGGCAGATACTCAACAGCAACGGCTTTCGCCCTTTCCACATTCAACTCTACCAGGCGTTTGGAGGGTATGACTACCAGAGGAGACTGGATTCTTGTCAGCGGTTTACAACCAATCACAAAATTTCCATTTAGTGGTGTTGTGGACGAATGAAGCAACGTTTAAAAGCAACAGGGGGTGGGGGGTGAACATCCATAGCGCACATTACTGAGCCAGGAAAATCCCTGATTGGACCCGTAGCATGGTCTCCTCGTTGTCCAGACTTCACTCCCCTCGATTTTTTTCTTCTGGGGACGGGTAAAAGAAATTGTGCTCCAAGAATAGCCGACATGCAGGGCCAAATAATGAAGGCATGCACAAGGCTAACGAAGGAAGAGGTAATGACTGCGCAAATGCCAATAGCAAAATGGACAGCAGCTTGAGCATTTAATGTGAAGAAATCTGTATCTGCCTTAAGGAAGCCGATTGGAAAAACTAAGTTTCCTACAAAAGTTATTTCTTTTTCCAGTACCTATCCAACGACACGCAACTCGACCCATGTTACCATTTAAAGTTTTTGGTCGGATCCCGGGTCTTTAAATTCTCCACATAGCCTTTAGTCATGTATCCCCCCCCCCCCCCAAAGCTTTAGAAGTCCAACTTCCGAGAAAAAAAAAACCTGGTCTCACGCTGTATATCAACGAAGGAAATTAGGAAAACTCCAAACTACTAAGTGAAGTAATCCTCTCACCGTTGAACCAAATGTGGAGAGCCGTCGCTCTGTCTCCAGCGGCAGTTATCACCATACAATAAAATAGATGTTTGGCTGTGCGATAAATAATAGGTAAGATGAAATTATCTCCTTTACTTTGCTAAATTGACTTTCGTGTGGATTTTCAACCCAGGCCACATTTAATGATTGTATATTGTTAGCCCCGACTTAAAAGTTAACTTAACGAAAAGATTAAATATTGGATGAACTTGGATGTTCTGTTTATTGCCTATTTATTTTTGTGGAACATATTCGCAAAACAGTTGTCACGATCGGGAAGAATATAGTTTTCAATGAATTTATTATTCTCATTTTGCGTATTTTTTTTTTTTTTTTTACTGTTTATTGCCTATTTATTTCGCTTTTAATAGTATAATACACAATTCATGCGTATGGATGCATTAACTGCAGTACTTTTAGCTTTTGACACCTTATAATAGTTACGTCTAAGACCTCTAAAAGTATATAAAATACTTATTACAGAAAAAATCTAATTATATAAAATCAATGCGTGCCCAATTAAATTCTCGATTTCAATTGTTAGACAATGTTAGGTAATTGAATCCGAAATTTAATTGGGCACGCCCAGCTTTTCTTCCGTTGCACAAACTATAAACACTTACAGAGTAAGGGGAAAGATTATGCCATGTTATTGCTTTGTTGGTAATGTTTACATGTAATGAGCCTTCGTTACACGACTTTGACCATAGCTGATGATTATTAATCATCCATAAATAGAATAGAAATAGAAGTTAACGAATTTCACTTAATTTTAAACAAGATGGACAAGAGCTTTGATCCGGATATTCTAGAAGGCTCTAACTCTGTTGGTAAGAAAACCAGTTTTTATTTTTATGTATATTTAATTTAGAGACTGATAGTAGAAGGGAGAGCGAGTTTAAGTTTAATTCGATAAATTTATGGCTAAGAAACATCTAAACTATGAACATTGTTGCGTTCTTATTATTACGTATACTACATTTAAAATCTTAATAATGAAACCTTTTTAACAAAATATCTCAACGGGAAAAAGATGGCAAATAAATAAATTTAAAATTAACTATTTTATATCATTGAGAACATTTTAACAACATCTTAAAAGATTACAAATATGATTTTTTTTTTTCAGTTTACCTATTTGTAATCTTTACCGATTTTGGACAATCCCATTTTGAATCGGGAGTCCAAAGTCTTTCAAATAGGTTGTTTACCAACTTCCAAAAAATAATGTAAAATCTTGGAGGTTTTGAAGAATGCTTCATTGGATACTTCGTATATAAAAAATACTTGGGCATTTCAAAAATTTACAATTTTTAGAAAATAAAAATCATTGTCCAGCTGTATAAAAAGTATTTTTTAAACGTTTTTAAGAATAAACGTTCATCAGATGCCACAAAATATTTTAACATCTACATATCAAGTGACTGGAAAAACAAACTGAATAAATCAAAATTAAATCAAAAACCAATCTCCTCCCAGATCATACGTGAGCTACCATTTTATACAGCTGGACTGTGAATATTATTTTCTAAGAACTGTAAATTTTTGATAATTTACATCGTTTTTTGGAACTTGATAGAAGATATTTGAAAAAAAAATATTTTTTTTTGGATTACAAATGGGATTGGTGAAGTGAAAAATATGCAAATATTTTAAGATGTTGTTTTTAGTGATATAAAATTGTTAATTTTAAATTTATTTGCCTTCCTTTTTTCTGTTAATGAAACCTTTTTAACAAAAACTTATTAAGATTTTAAATTAATACTCTTATCAACATATTCAAAGTATGCAATAAGACGTTTTTAACAACGTATGATTTAAATATGAGAGATAAGTCATTGGTGCAAGATGTACGGAGTGCCAAGTATAACGAGAATGAAAAGTTTGCAAACAATAGAACACATTGTTTTATTTTTTTTTTCTTTTATAATCTGGCATCATCTGAATCTTTAAATTCAACAATGATCACATCTTAAGAATTCTATGTTAACCAGTCTTCGATAATGTGCAGCTGCAGTTCTTTTATAATCGAGATAAATGTTAAAATTTCAGATTTGATATATAATGAATTTAATCAAATTGACAATATTTAATTTGCGTCTTAGTAGAATAAATATTTTAAAATGATAATAAACGTTTACTTCTTGGGCGATATTCTAAGCAGTTTCCGAAATGTTATCAACATTACGTTAGGCCTACACAGCATCTCCTCCGAATTTTGTTTATTCTTAGTTATTCTAAGTGAGAGCGTAATGCATACTAAATTTTAAAATCCTATTTGGGTTCATAATTAAGGTTCAACTATCAGAAAATCAGATTAGGCCTACTTCCAGTGACAAGATTTCCACCTCCAAGAAGGACTTCGTTTTAAAAAAAACTTAACGAGATAAAAAATTAAAGTAAAACTGGGGCATCTTAATCTATGACATCAAATTGTAATACAATTGCCATACAAAATTCTGGATATTCAATTCAAAATTTAAAGCTAAATTTTGATCTAAACTTGTCTTTCTAAATTAAACCGTCCAATTTGAAGTCTTATATGCTACCTTCAACAAAGTGCATTGCATTAGATATCTAATGCTACAGATGCGATACGAATACATGACGCTTCACCCTTAGTTAGTGCGTAGGCCACTAACCGTAATTTTAACTGACAATGAAAGCAATGAACAACACGGTCATTTTAAAATCAATTATTAGAAATAATGAATGAAATTGAGAATTAAATTAAAAATCAAATCGAAACTAAGGTGGCAAACCAGAGAAACGACGCTTCATCGGAGTTTTCGGTTAAATGACCTTACTGGCAAGTTACCTGTCAATTTCTTTTAATAATGGAATATGAACTATGGAATCTTTTACCTCACTTGAAGGAATCTCGTCCATTTTTGAATACAATGTTTTCGTTGAAATTATTCGTCTCTGAATACTGTTTGTAGTTGAAAATCACTCGAGAGAATGTAAAGAAATCACTGTAAATGCTTTCCCGTTGTCATTGTTAAACAATCAATCACGCGCATCCTCGCGGAAATTTTATGGAAACAATACGCACGATCTTCAAAACCGAATTAAGAATGTAGAAGAATTAGGCTATAATTTGCTTTAGCGAAAATATTACTGAATAACAAAATGTTAATGCCGACGTCCTATTATTAAAGGAGTAACTAAATTTTTAAACTGTGACTTCAATAAAATGGATATATCAGTGTTTTGTATAAAACATTCTCCGTCAATAACGACACGTAATGAATAGCAAGCGACGGTGTGGATGTACATAAAATATCTTTATTCATAAAATTAATAAAAAAAAAACTGAATAGATTAAAAAAAAAATTGAAAAAGTTAAAATTTTTAATAATCTACCTGAATATTTCAAAAATGCTAAACCTCTTATTATTTTAACTCGACAGTGTAAAAAACTGATAAAAAAGTAAAAAAAAAATTTACACGCGTTAAAATTTTTGTTTTATAAAAACAAGTGTGAAATTTTTTATATGTAAATACTTTTGATGTGTAAAGTCATAATTGGCATGTTAATTTATTTTGTTTGTATTTTAATCCGTGTTTTTTTGTATTTTGTTTTCTCTTTTTTGACTATTTTATTTTTAGTTATTGTTTTGACTTAACCAGCGATATCGCATCTTGTCAAATTTTCTTACACACACACACACACACACACACACACACATAGAAAAAAACAAACAAAAAAAAAACTGTTTTACTGCTCAAAGCTGAGATTTGAGTTAGGAGAGTACAACATATTAGTAGCTAAAATAACACGTAGACCTCAGGGGGAAGGGATACAAATCATTTTTGTTATGGCTTAGTACAGCATTAATTTTGATGCTCTTCGAATATAATCGCACAGTTGATTCAGATGTTTGCCGAGTTTAATGGAGTTTTAAACTCGCCCTTCGGGTACTGAAAAATGTCGAAATGCAATAACTATTAACCAGTAACTTTCCATTATTGAGCTCGACTGTTAATATTGAACATCGGTGTAACTTAGGGCCACAATTCGTCCCGCAGTTTAAATAATATCCGTTTTGAATAATTTTCCATTCTATTTATATTTACTTTCATAAAAACCGTTAAATTTGTTTTTTTAAAATTTATTTTTATTTTATTTTATTTTATTTACATATAAATTCCATCGCGCATCGCTTTGTCAGTTAGGGTTACCCTGATGTACTTGGATCTGTAACAATTATGGTTTGTTTAATACGACATAAGCGACGAGCGAGATTAGCATTACCATGCATTGTTAAGTAAGCCCTAAACAAAATTGAAATTGGGACCCTGGAGGCACTGTTTTTTTTTGGGGGGGGAGGGGAGCCACTCGTAATTTTCCAAATGAGGAACTTGTTATAAAAATACAAACAATAAACATATTTCATTTAAAATAAAATTAAAAATGAATAATAATATTTTTAAATTCTTAGGTTTATAAATGTTGAGCATTTTATTTAATTTTAATAAAGCTGAAAACCAAGATTTTAATCCGTAATATTAAGAATATCATCTAAGAAAAAAATAAAATTGAAATGGGGGAATGGAACATTCGCACAGGCCTCCCACTTGGACATGAAAAGAAAAAAAAAATGAAAAAATTTTTTTTGTGGGGAGTTCAGAAAAAAATCTTTATAACTTGGCTCATCTTTTCGTCTTTTTGAGTGGAATCAGTGCATGTCGATTTTATTGAATTTTGTTTGCTAGTATGAACGCTTACAGTCATTTCTTTATTTTTAGAAAAAATATCTCTTAAAAGGCTTAACCAATATTCATAAAAAAAATACGTCAAGGGACAGTTTAAGGAACCCTCTGAGTACGTACATTCGAACCCCGTTATTACGAAATCCCGTTTAATACGAATTTTTCTCTGATCCAGGTCCCGTGTATAACATTCCTATAATAAGTTGATCGTTTAATATGATTTTTTTTTACCCAAGTCTCGATATTACGAAAAAATGAAGACATTCATTCCAAGAAAATACATTATTTGAGATTTTTCTTGTAAAAAAAGGAAAAAGAAAAGGTGGAAAAAATTATTCTGGTTTTTATGCTGAAGATCTTTTAAGCATGGACGACATAATGGAGCATTGTCGAAATGAACATGAAGATGACGAATCTGAAGAAGCAGAGAGTGATGATGAAGATGAGTCAGAAAAATCCGCATCATCTAACAAGCGTATATTAGTAAGGCAGTGTTGTTCCATCAGATCCTTTCAATTTATATATTCATTGAACAGTACTATTACAAAACAATTATATTCATTCATGTAACAAACTTCAATAACCAATTACATGTATTTTTCTGAATTAAACGATTGATGAAAACTTTTAGACATAAACCGGATAATAAGAAAAAAATTGGGTCCACTGAATTTCGTAATAATGGGGTTCGACTGTATTAATTTTTTAATAATTTTTTTCTGTTGGAAGGAGGGTGCATTAATAACTCCAAAATAGCTCATCAAAGCTAAGCAATTTATTTACAAAAATTTTTTGTCTCAATGAGAAGAGTCCGTACATGTCGAATTTGTTTACTTTGGTTAATTGTTTGAATACTACAGCCATTTCTCCATTTTTAGAAAAAAAAATTAATACATCTAGAAAGGCTTAACGAATTGTCATAAAAAACCAGCCAAGGCACAGTTTAAGGTATTCTCTAAGTATGCATTACTTTCTACTTCAAATGGTTTCGCATTATTAATCAGAATACAGAAATTGTTTCTTCATTAATACATATTTAATATAAGAAATAACATACTGCAAAATCTTGAATAGAGGCCCGGGCGTCTATTTGTCACAATGATCCTGAACCCCCCCGGCGATTAATCGAGACCGGTGTTTATTTAAGACGCGACAAGTTTTGAATTGCAATTTAGTGAAAAAACTAACCTGAATGGAGAAGAATAACAACCTTGATAAGGGCGAGCTACGAATCCAAATGATTACCCTACCTATGAGGCTTGTAATGAGACCCTACGATCGAGAACGTCTTTATATGCAGAAATCGCCGGAGTTTATACGATTAATCGGCTTCATAAATAATACCGTAGATAACCCGATAACCAACCAGTGCCGGCGTTTTAGTCCTTGTGGCTCCTGGCTGTGGGGTTATCTGAAAAATGTTGTATGGAGAGCATCTCCAGTTCATAATTATTATTATTTACTTGTGGTCAGTGGTTCGATTGCAAATTTAGCGGGATTGAAAACACGCATTGCGCAACACATTATTCACAACGTCAAACCTGATAAACTCCAATCTGTTGTGGAACATGCTGTTTCTCTGTTTCAATTTGTGTCAGAAAACTGTGGACAGCATATTGAACATTTATTGCGGAAGTCTCGCGATAAATAAAAACCGATTTCATTGTTGTTTTTTTCAGCGGTTTTTGGCCTCAGGACAATTAAAAACCGATTTTTTCCCATCCCAACTTGAAAGTCATTTTTTGTTCTTATGCCATACTATTTCCCCCTTCTTCGCCTATATTCAGGTCAAATTTCAGGTCATTCTGACCAGTGTTTCTTTTTTTTTTCTTTTCCTTTTACAGCATTTTGAAAGTTGAACTTTAATTATAATTACCCTGTATAATGGCCAATTACTATTATGTTATTCCTTATATTAAATAATATATTATTGAAGACCCACTTTTCGTATGCATTAATTTCCTTTGCTTCTGGTCTACAACAGACGGATTTTTTTTTTCAAAATTTCAACTTCTCGAATCATGAGTTTTTAAGTCGATTTCAAAGAAAATAATTCTTAATTTTTTGAGTTGGGGAAACGAAAACATAGGTCCCCACTTTAGTGAGTGGTAGGCAAAAAGAGAATCAGTAGGCAAAATAAATTGTAGAATAAAGGCAAGGCGTTCATTATCAGTATCGAATTGGTCCCCTCCCCCAAAATGCCATCTTACCTGATTGTGTCCCTATAATTATTATAAATATCATTATCACAAAGACTTGTTCACAAAGAAAGTAGCCACTGCTCAGCAGCGGGGGAAAAAAATACACTGTACATGTACAGTCATTCTCAAAAGTATAAGTCCACCCCTGAGATTGTGTTTTATGCAACAATGACTACTTTGAATGACGTTTACATTTTTTATGGATAAAAGTGTCTTTTTTAAAGAATCCACAAAACACTTCAGCCAAAAATACAGCTTTATTGCTTAACAATACATGAAAACTGAAAAGAGCAGGTGTTCATAAGTATAAGTCCATCCTTAGAACTCGTAGATTACACCCACAAAGAAATGAGATTAATCTTTGTTGTACCTCCATTTTGTTGGTCCGTACTTTGTTGTACCTCTGTTTTTAGAAATAACAGAAAAAATTCGATTTGGCATTGATTCAACCAATTTTAAGAAAACATCGCATGAGATTTTCTCCCAGGATTCGACAATTGCTGGCATTTTTAAGTTCAGCAATTGTTGCAAACTACCTTCCTTGTCTGTATATACAACCCTGGCAAGACTTCTCCACAGGTTTTCTACGGGGTTCAAGTCCGGGGAGCAGAACTGTGATATTTTCTGTAAACCACTGCTTCATGGCTCTTCATGTGCGCCAGGCGTTATCTTGCTGGAAGATGAAGTTTTTACCCCCGCGCTGGAAAACCACCCCATATTATTCATCACCGAACCTCCACCCATTTGGCGACTCATTTGCATTTGCTTTTCTGCTCTCAAATCATGCCGGTAATATTGTGTGCCATCTGGCGCATCAAGATTAAACTTTTTCTCGTCCGAGAAAATCACTGAAAACCATTGATGGTCCCAAGGCATAGTTTTGTTTGCAAATGCAAGCCTGGCAGCCTTGTGTCGTTGGTTAAGAGGTGGTGCTCTTTTTATCTTGCAATATTTGATGTGTTCAGCATTGTTGAGAACACGTGTGATGGTTGATGTCGACTGTGGAATGTCCAGAGCAGACCTGATATTCCTCGTTGTCATTTTTTCCTTGGTTGCAAGAACACAAACCCTACGTTTCTTTCGTGGTGACAAAGAATGAGGTCTTAATCGTTTCATTCGTGGTGACATCAATTCCACGGGCTAACACATTTTGCACTGCACTTTTGACCGTCCTAGGGGTCTAGGCTGAACTCATCGACAAGCTGTCGATCTCGACAAAATCTAACCGTCGATAAGTGGCATATTACACATTTATACACAAGTTTACGCACGTATGGCTAGATGATATACATTGATATACACAAGTTTACATAATTTTACACATTTATCCATGTATACACATATATATATATATACATAAACACATACGTGTAGACACAGTATATTATTATTTTCACAGTTCAAGTTTCGTAGCACAAGAGAGTGCTTCATGTATGTAAATATTTTTAAACAAGTTTTTGTTAATATTCTTAGAAAATGTGTATTCTTGAGCTATGTGTATTTAACCTGCAGGCCGGAAACGAAGGAAAAAAGATTTTAATCAGAAATCTGTTGCTAAATTCTGAAATAACGATCGCCAAGCGCATAGTCGACTGCTCTTGAATTGTAGACAAGAATGTGCATAGTCGACTGCTCTTAAGGCAGTTGTCGATGGTCAAAGTCTACACTAGAAAATCGACGGTGTAGAGTCTGTACACTGTAGACTCTGTAGACAAGTCTACACTGCAGACTCTGTAGACACTGTAGACAAGTCGTGCTCATGCTAGCTCGAATCGACAAATGTGTCATTAACCACGTGACCATCGACACTTGTCGACAGTCGACTGCTTGTTGATGAGCTCAGCCTAGACCCTCTATTTCGGCTGCAATTTGGCGTTGCGATTTACCTTTTCCGTGTAAATGCCAAATCTTAGGCACTTAAGTTTCATCAATATTAGCTATAATATTTACTGTCACAGGCAAGCGCATTGGCGAGTTTCAAATTGAACGAATTGAAAATTATTACATTTACCGTTTATAGTTTCGAATTATAAATAATCACCGATTCATATGATAAATTCTTATAAATTATTCACTTAAATAAAACCTTACATGAGTAATCGCTTAAACCGTAACATGTGTACTGGTGCAATATGTATTAAAAACCCTCAGCACCCCGATTCTCCTCTTCAGAAGACGGGCGACATCGTAGTCTACATGGACTTACAGAGAGACATTCCATCCGAAGTTGTAATGCGCGGAGATCGTGTCTCCGTGTCTTACAAGGGTCAAAGGCAGTGCTGCTGGCATTTGCCTCCTCAATAGACTCTGCCTTATTTATGTCCTGTCACTGCATCAACATTTTATGCTCATTATTAATAATTCTTGGAAATAAACGTTCAATCATCGCATTATCAGCATCTCAGCTTCCAAAATATTCACATTTACGCAGATTATAGTCAAAATGTATTTTTATGAAATGTTTGGATCTGCTGTGCTAACAAATAAGATAGGTGATAACCCCGGCGTGGCATTGACTCTTTGTTTTTTTGATTAAATTTTGCAATATCTTAAAAATAAACACATGAAAAAGCTTAGAATTAATACAGTAAAAATTCTTAATGAAAATTCGAAAAAAAATTTTTAAAGGCTTACAATGGATGGACCTCTCCAGGGATGCCACTGCTAGTCTAAATAATTTCTTACCCACGTAATCTTTCTTACTTTAGCTATACACTTGATGTTGTTGCAATTCCCACTCTTCTGTCGATGCCTTAAAGCAAAACTTGGCCATTCATCACTTTGTGTAGTCTAGCGGTCGCCGATTCTTCTATTTACTTGCTTCCCATTTGTTCAATACAGCATGGAGCTAAATGAGTGCTTCCTCTGTCGTCTTTCCATTCTTTCTCAATAGTCTGCTAATTCTCCATTATCTCCAGGTACTGATAATTTTTAAAGATTTTCAAGAAATTGTTAAGTACTAAGAACTCTCTTTTCTAAGAAAAGCCTGAATAACAGAAATTCTATGCATTGTTACAAATTGAAACTTATCTATATTGCACAAACTTTGCCTTGTATTGTTGGTCATGAGATATATATTGTTGATCCTTGCATAGTGTTGGTGCATTGCGTGTTTGACACCATTGTTGATACCTATTGTTGCACAAACTTTGCCTTGCATTGTTGGTCATGAGATATTTCTCAATAATATGCCTCGCCATAAACATGAATATCGATTTTTTTATCAATAATTATTATTTTTTCGAAATCTATTTATTATTATGTATTTTTTTCTGTACGAAAGCCGGGCCCCTCCGAAATTACGGGCCCTAGACATTTCTCTTATTTGTCTATTGGTTAATCCGGCCGTTACCATGACACTGCGAATGTAAAGTTGAGCAATGTATAGCGACACAAACCAAAGAGATAAATAGTCGGAAAGGGAGTATGTCAGTGAACAGAGTAAATATCCAAGTGCGGCATATGTTCTCCTTTGGTGACTCCGCAAATGTCAGTTCTGAAATTTAGCTTCTACCACACTCGTTCCAATAAGCTTATCAACCTCGATGGTATCAACTGCATCTGTGATTCTATGACGAAGCTCTGGAAAAGGAGACACTTTAACTTCATCGTTTACATTACTCCCAAGGAAAAAATCAGATGGAGTGAGATCAATCTGGGATGCCAGACAACAACAGCCGAGTCCTCGTTAGAATTAAGCCCTATCCAGCGCTGAGGTATAAAAAAAAAAAATAAAAAAAAAAAAACGCGCCCCGGCCCCGCCGCCCCCCACCCATCAGTTTATTAACTTTTATACGTGTTTTTTTTCTAATTTAGCATTAATTCAGTTTGATTTAGAATTTTCATGGAATCATGGTGGCAGTGCAAAAGTAGAGATGCACGGAAATTTTTGATACGTAATGTAGTTTTCTTCAGTTTTTAACCTTGAATAGTGCAAAATAAGCTCACTAGATAAAAGGTTAGTCACCTAGGTTAATAGCGAGTAACGCCTCCTTTCGTTTGAATTACGGCGTCGGCAGCGATTCTACCAGAATCTGAATGTTCTGCAGATCAATCTCCAATCATGCTTGCTCCAGTTGATACTGGAGTTCGCTCACATTGGTAGGATGGCTATTATGACGTTTCACCTTCTGTTCCAAGTGATCTCACAGATTATCGGTGGGATTCAAACTGGGGATATTTTTGTAGGCCAGTCTACGTGCGTGAACGCAGAGGAATTTTTATCGAACCAGTCACATACAAGTAAGTGGCAAATGTCGATTTTGAAAACTGGACGCTTCATATTGTAGCAAGCTTTGAGATGCTGCATAAAAGACAATACCTGGTCATCCAGAAGCTCAATATAATCGAATCTGTTCATGCGTTCACTAGCTTTACAATATGTCATAGAGAGGCCCAATTCCGTATGGTAAAACAACCCCGAAAACACACCTTGTACACTGTCTTCACTGAAGACTTCAGAATAGGGATAATCGAGAATACTCCGAGCTACTCTGCTCCTAATGCTTATTAGAATATAGTTTCCTTCTAAGTGTAGCTCTGAAATTTGTTGATGTGGACTTGTTGACAGCGATTTCATTGTTATGCGAGAACTGTCTATGAGCATCTTTCGCCGACCAGAGTTAGACGACGGCTAGTTTTTTCTTGTGCAGAACACTAATGTAGACTCGTTGTATAGTAATTTATTGACAAGATCCACTACAGCGCCCTTCTGTGCCTAAGTTTTGTAACTTACTTTAAACAACTGGGGGTGACTTAGATTTTGTCCGATGAGCTTAACTTCATTTCTCAATAATAGCAAGGAATATAATGACTATCAGCTTTTTTCTCAAGTTATATATGTTATATATGAAGCCATTACACTTCATTGCTCAATGTTTGTTTTGTTTGAGCAAAATTTGCCTTTGTAGCGTCCCCTCCCCCGCAATACCAATTATGTGATACTTAAGACTCAGCGTCCAAGTACCTGGGGAAGGAAAAGCTAAAGTTCGAGACCGATAAAAGAAAGACTCCTAATACCA
>JAHWFO010020942.1:558823-637517 GCA_023313115.1 Rhysida immarginata
ATCCTCCCACCATCAGACACACGTGACTCACAAGACGGAACGTCACACCTTCTAATAAGCTATGTTGTGCTTAGGAGGGAAAACTGGAAGGATTGAAGACTTCCGCATCAAATTGTCCGTCAAACTTTGCTCAACGTGTTATTCATTTTTGAGCTGTAAATTATTTCCAACAGATTTAAGTATTTTCTTGTTTATTTTTATCATATTTATTTCCTTTATTTAAGTTTTGGCAGCACAGATAATTTAAAAGATTGAATTTTATTTAAAACTGTTTTCGTGTGCTAAAATAAACTTCTGAATTTTTTCTTCAAACCCTGAAAACCAAAGCCACATTGATCATATGACTTAATTGTAAAACAAGATCATTGGGAAAGTGGTCGGTAACAACGAGGCGCAGTCCATTTTCGGGTTATTTTCTTCATTCAACATCAACCGAGGAAAGGTTGTCGCTCACGTCTCAGGGAGTAGAAACTTGCATTCGACATTCGTTTTCTGCTTTCAAAATAATGTTAATGCCCTCTGAAACGCCTTTTGTCATGTTAGGGTGACAAAACGTCTTCAATTCATTTTCTCTCAATCTGAAATCAAAATAATGGAAAATCTTAATATTTTTGATGCCTGAAACATCGCACTACACTGTCAGTATAAACATATAAAATGTTATGATATGGATATCATGGATTTCTAAGTTTTTGATGTTTTACCTCTATTATAAAATACAGCTGTTCAAATTAAAGGAGCTACAGAGGTTGAGTCAAAGTAATGGCCGATCAACGCGCAAGTACCAGACAGGACCACTCATTGCTAATCTTCAATGTAGAGTTTATTATGCTCTATGGTCTTCATCTAACGATCAGCCAGTTGGCGGATGCCCTAGCGAAACCACTCCTCGGTTTCTGGGCGAAAAAGTCACGCACGGCGTCTTCAACCTTGGCGACAGGAAGTGCGCCATGGACCGGAAGAGATGGTAGACGGAAGATGCCATGTCGGGGCTGTAAGCTGGATGTGGCAGAACCTCCACCTTCACCCGTTGTTGTGGTTGCGCGGGCGTCAGCTCGTGGGGCACAACTCGGCAGCTCATGTTGACCTTTCCCATGGAGTGCAGATGTCGAACCACACTCGATTTTGATGTCCAAGGTGGTGCTGCCTGGGTTGGCTTCCACTTGTTGCCGTACGGCTGCGTCATCCAATTCTTTGGGTCTTCCGCTCCTTGGCGCATCTTCCAGGCCCATGTCTCCAGACAAAAAGCGGGAGAATCACCGTCGTGCTGTCCGTTCATTGTTCACACCCTGACCTTCCACCCTGCAGATTTCGGCGGCTGCTGCTCGCGCACTGGTCCCCTTTTTACTTTCTTATACATAGTATAAGGAAGTATTGTAATCACGAAAAATTTCGACCTCCAGATTTTCACTGATCTATACGTTTTAGGTTCCCTAGATTGCGAAAAAGTGATTTCTGGAAAATGTCTGTGTGTGTCCACGATAGCGTCCAAACGGCTAAAGCTATCGAGACCAAACTTTAAACTTAAGATTATAATCTTCCTCGGGAGGTCTGATTAGTTTTCCAGTGGAATCGGTGAACCGGAAGTATCAGTTTACTCCAGCGCCAAAATATAAATTTTGAAATATCTCGTTAACCATTGCGTTTATGAAAATTTCGAAGGGACTAAAAAGCGTTACAATTACAATTTTAAACAATTTTTGTTAAGAAAAATTTTCAAAATTCAAACGGAAGTACCAGTTCTACTCTTATCAAAATCCAGTGTTTTGCTAATATAGGCGAAATAAGATGGTATAGGAAAATTTGGAATCTATACTAATGTGTTTAGAAGCTAATTTGAAGTAATTTTTATTCACAAACTTTTTCAAAATTTTGTAGCCATTTTAGACAGTTGTTTTATTTTTTTCTGTATTTGGACTAGGACATTTATGTATAAGAAAGTCGCGTGGTGACCACACCTCATTTTTCCAATAGTGACGAAGGAGCCCCCGTATCACCAATTTTCTGCCATATTTTTACACTGGCTGACGCAGGTCTATGGCATTCAAATTCGTACTGACGTTTCTTCCCACTCTTTTCTCTTAATAAACTGCGATATACCCTTGTGGTAAATGCTCGTCGTCCAGAATTCGTCAAACTCTAACCCCTACTCCCGAGTTGGCCACTACTTCTGACTCAACCTCTGTATATGCAGCATCACCCATAGAGCAGAATGCCGTCATATTTGGTGTATACCAAGGAAAAAATTCCGCGGTTCCTGGTTCGAATCGACCTCGCGGAACTTTTCCTTCCGTTTTTTCGGTTAATATCTTTACCTTATGTTGGAGCTTAAACTCCAGTTCTTATTAATTTTTTTTTTTTAGTTTTCGCCATAAGATATGCGAGCGGGGTTCTCAACGTTGACCACTTTGTAGTCTTTAGGACACAAGGAGACAGCTTTACTGCGGTGGTCCAGTTAATAGAGGCAACGATTCCAATAAAGGTCGTGAATTTTTCCCTTCCGATTTTAATGTCAATATCATTACCTTTTTTTTGTATTCCACTTTATTATACACGTATTACTTTATTATGGCGTATACGCATTTCAGACCATAAGAAAAAAAAATTCAAAATTAAAACTTTTAGTTCCAAAAATCACCACTAGTGGGAGAGTCGGTGCTGCAACGGACCTCATATGGGGAAATGTCAAGGCCAGCTAGATAGAAAGGCCCTGATGCGGAAAAGTCATCTGATCGTAGTAGTCCGACCAACAATCCAACCGTCATTGTTTCCAACATACGAAAATATACTGATTGTTAAAATCCAAGATGGAAACAATGAAGATTACATTGTTACTCGGACTACTATATCTATTTTATTAATACCCTGCTTCAACTTTATTAATAAAAGGTTAGCGTGTTTACAAATCGTCAAGGGATAAAAATTACTTTTAACGTACTATGATTTAAATTTGCTACTGTTTATCAAAGCTGCAAAAATTTACAATGCGTTACAATATCCCCTTTTATTTAAGAACATGATAAATTTGTAATAAACAGTTTTCCACGCCGAATTCAAATATAGTGTTTGTTTCATATGCATTTATTGAAAGCTTAAGATAGTCATTAAAACAAATCCACTAATTCAAATTATTTAGATCCAAGAATCCTTTATGATAAATACCTTTGATCTATTTGGTCGATGTGGTCAAAAGTTAAGTAACCAATGAAGATAAGTGGTTTAATACTCCTCTTCTTGCGAATCAGGTCAAACTTGTGACGATTCCACGAAAATTCAACCTTTTCAATCGTAATGGGATCTTCGGTAAACTCCAACAAATAGCGCAGGTTTCCAACGATCTGTTTCGAACTAAATAGAAATATTCTTAACAAATGAAATAACGGTGTTAAAGATAGTTATTTAATTATAACTCTTCTGTTCCCCCCGCCGCATTTTTGATAAATCCATTTCGGTTTACATTAACCTGAATTGGTTTACGTTTGCCTGACGTGGTTTGGTTTGCTTTGTTTTAAGTTGACCTGAATTGGGCTCTATTGGTTAGCTATGCTTTTTATGAATTGCACTTATACAGGGTGTCTCAGATCTCTTTGCCCAAACACATTTTCCTGCGTATGGCCACCCGAAGATTCCTCAGTGTGCCTCTGTAGCGTTCAGAATTGACAGTGGTATGCGCAATCTTAACGCAAAAAAATAAAAAAAAAATTCATGGAACACTAATTTGGTGAACGTATAATTTTCACCATAATTTCTGATGAATGACCTATAGGGAGAAATATCAAAACATAAATATTGAATATCCGCCATTTTTTGAGGGCATCGAGACCCATGGCTGCCTTGGCTCTGAACTTATCCCATTGTTATACAATACATCCAAACACGTAACAACTCGTTACCATCGTTATACAATAACAAGTCGGGCAAAAACGGCGCACTTCGATGAGTAGCAGTATAGGTATGCCTTCCTCTTGCCCTCAAAAAATGGCAGCTGTACCCATCATTCAATGGGAAGATATTTTCCCCTATACAGAGACGATTGTGTGTAGATTGTGCACTTCACAAGGGCGCCAAGCTAGAGAGAAGCTTTTTACCGTTATGGGCATTTTTCTTTGTTTCTACTGCATCGAATTGTAATATGATGCAGTGCTACTAATTTAGTTTCTGCACGAAAACGCTTTACATAACAGTGAAAACTCTAGGACTCGCAAAGCAAGGATATGAATCCAGAGGAGTTCCAGAATCCTTTTCAATTTAATTGTTCAACAAATTTTTTTCGTTTATTTGGGATTTAGTTATAAACTATAACCACTAATGAGGTTGAAGTTAGTTGCATAACTTCAACCCCTCTGCTCGTACCAAAAACTGGAAATTAAGATTCCAACTTGGAGCTGTCATCGCTATACCACAGGAAGCTTGTCAACTAATTTTTTGCGTATATTTTTCAGTCCATCTCTTTTCGGGAGCTTTCAGCAGTCTACCTGGCATTTCTTCCAGTTAATTAAGATTAAAAATAAGTACAAACGAAAATTAGTTGTTGTTCAACGGAGCCTGCTAACGTACAGTTTTTTTATGGAATTCATTAAGAATTTATTTGAATATCTCAATCATTATTAGAAGTAAGAAGATTTAAGACACTAAAATCTCCAAGCTCTAATAACTCTAGCGCTCATAGTGGCAATAATGCATAACTTTGGATGAATATTTTATTTCCTATGCTTAGAACTTGGATATTTTTTCCTCGGCAATATTTTTAAACGAACGTTTTGAAGTGAGTCGTCATTTGGCATTATAGTAGAAATTAATTTGGTCTTAAATTAGCTTATAAGAGTCAAAATACCATCAAAAATTTTTTGGGTCGCACTAAAGATGTAATTCCAATAGAACAAACTCGGCAATTCGTACACCAGTTTTTGAAATCTTTCGGAGTTCATCAACCTTGCCTTCTGCTCCAAATGCTGCCCAGACCATCACTCCACCCAAAACTTGTTGTCTACTCAGTTCTTGTCCTCGGCTGAGGTCGTAAATCATGCCAATATAAACAAAAATATCAGTCAATACCATCAAGACAGAAAGGTTTTTCGTCAGAAAAGACTATTTCATTCCACTCCTGTTTCCATTTCACAGCTTCCTTAGTTTGTGCAAGTCGGGCTGATATATGAGCAGCAGTGAGTTGGGGTTTCACCTTCATTTTATTAAACTTCATATGGGTATCTGAATATGAGCTTTTCCACGCGGCTTGATGGAGCACAGACGGCAATTCACGTGCAATTTCATGAGATGACATTTGTTCACGAGAAGCAAGAACTTGAATTCGCCTTTGAAATCCCTGGGCGTAAGTTTGGTGTCGATCTGGTCTTATTTGGTTCCATATTTATCACCTTTTTTGATGACAATTGGAATGACAGTTTGTGAACGGTGCACTTCGCCAGAAATTTGTCTTGTTGAATTTCTCTTGCCATAAAGAAAGTATATTTTCTTATTTCTTTCTCTGCTAATGACTTTCCGCGAGGAATGATATTCACAGAGTATTTTCTTGCGAAATGCCCATTACCTCCTATATAAAGGACTTTTCAAAAGAAATTTGCATTTTGAGTTGTTTAAACGTTACTAGCATTTATTTATTTATTTATTTACTTATTTATTAGGGCCGATAGGTACTTATGTTTTCACAATGTGCGTGCGTCCGTCCGTCCGTCCGTCTGTCTGTCTGTCTGTCTGTTGGTGCTCTAGCTTTCGAACGCTTCCGAATTTTCGACTTCCGTTTTCGAAATTCGACAACTTAGGAAAATCGGAAGACTGAGTTCGTTGGTGGAAAAATTCGGTGAACTACTTCCGGTTCAAAAGGTCAAAAATAATATAGGGGACCACGTTTTTCACTATACAATTCCATGTATAAATGGCCTATCATTGCCAAATGCTGTTCTCCCTTTAAGATTCTATAGCTAAAGCAGAGAAAAGGCTTGTGAATTAAGTGAAGACACGTGATCGTCTTCCTTGAAAGTCTATATCAGTTAGAACTGGTTCAAGGGTATGTGGTTTAGTGGTACAATTATGGTCCACTGGAAACTTTCAATGCTAAGATATGGCATGTATTATATCAAACAGCTTGAAATAACATGTCATGATTGAATATTAACGTAAAATTAATGATAGTCGAAATAAGTTCAGTGGTATGTGGTTTCATGGAACCAGTATGGTTCAGGGGAAACTTTCAAAGCTCAGATTTGGCATGTAATATATAAAACAAACTGGAATGATTTGTCATGCATGAATATCACGTAAAATGAATGATAGTCGAAATTGGTTCAAAGATACCTGCTTTTCATAAACCCAGTATGGTTCATTGGAACTTTCAATACTAAAATATGGCATGTAATATATCAAACGACTTGGAATGATGTGCCATGAATGAATAAAACATAAAATTATTAATAGTCGAAATCGGTTCAAAGGTACCTGCTTTTCGTGGACCCATTACGGTTCATTGGAAATTTCAACGCTAAAATATGGCATGTAATATCTCAAACGACTTGGAATGATGTGCCATGAATGAATATAACGTAAAATTATTGATAGTCGAAATCGGTTCAAAGGCGCCTGCTTTTCGTGGGCCCATTATGGTTCATTGGAACTTTCAATGCTAAAATTTGCATGTAATATATCAAACGACTTGGAATGATGTGTCATGAATGAATCTAACGTAAAATTAATGATAGTCGAAATTTGTTCCAAGGCAGCTGGTTTAGTGGACCCATTATGGTTCATTGGAACTTTCAATGCTAAAATATGGCATGTAATATATCAAACGACTTGGAATGATGTGTCATGAATGAATATAATGTAAAATTAATGATAGTCGAAATTGGTTCCAAGGAACCTGGTTTTGTGGAACAATTATGGTTCATTAGAACTTTCAATGATAAAATATGGCATGTAATATATATCAAACAACTTGCAATGACGTGTCATGAATGAATATAACGTAAAATTAATGATAATTGAAATTGGTTCCATGATTCGTGTTTTAATGATACCATTATGACTATTGGAAACTTTCACTGCTAAGATATGGCATGTAACTACTTACGCCTTATGTTATCAGTAGTTAGTTTGTGTTAGGCATGTAACAATAGCTAGTAGCTACTCATCCCTTCAATGATACATGCTTACGTAGAAAAGCGTTGGCAATAGTTTTTGAAGAAATATTATTAAATAGGAATGCTAACAAATTAAAGGATTCGTATATGTTCTAATCTATAGAGAAATGCTACTTTCTCCATTTAACTTTTCAGGTAGTTTTATTCAGTTTGAACTATAAGTTTCCCTTAGAAGTATGCCTTGCTTAGCAACCAGAGGCTTCCTTAGCAACCAGAGGCTTCCTTAGCAACCTCATCTAATTCATAATTAGATTTGTATGTAATATATCAAACAGCTTTGAATGACGCGTAATGAATGAATATAAGGTAAAATTAATCATAGTCGAAATTGGTTCAAAGGTACGTGGTTAATGGAACCGTGATGGTCTATTGGAACTTTGATATGGCATGTAATATATCAAATAGCTTAGAATGACCTGTCATGAATGAATATAACGAGAAATTAATGATAGCTGAAATTAGTTCAATGGTAAGTATTTTAATTATACCATTATGATACCATTGGAAACTTTCAATGCTAAGATATCGCATGTAATTACTTATGCCTTACATGATCATTAGTTAATTTCTGTTAGGCTAATATTGTTATCAATAGATAGTAGCTGATTGCTCGCTTCAACAGTACATGCAATAGATTTTGATGAAACAATAGACCTTGCACAGAATGCTTCAACAATTGACGCTTATTTCATTATACAAATTACTACTCTCTCCATTTAACTTTTCAGGTACATGTACTTTTATTCATTTTGAACTTCACATTTCTGTTAGAAGTACGCTTTGCCGTAGCAAGTAGTGGCTTCCTTAGCAACCTCATCTAACCCTAACAATGAAAGGCTTCTTTAGAAAACAAATGCTTTCCTTTTTATCCTCGAATGCCTTAAAATCCTGTCGGTCCTGGGCATTTCGGTTGCCTGAATTGTTTATTTATAAATTCTTACGTGGACAAGAGGTTGTTTGTCTTCCTTCTTTGTATTATATCCACAGTTTCCTGGTTGTTATTAGCATTTATTATCTTTAAGAAAAAATAAGATGTTAAATAATCATCTAAATAAAAAATTACTGCAGATATTCTGAGTGAGTTTATATTTACTTGACCGTGTGCATACCGCACATCTGGATCATGATCCAGACGTCAATCATGATCGAAAAGTGCAATGTAAATGGAACGTCGTTCGTCGGATTATGATTTGTTCGCGCGAATGATGATCCGCTCAACGACGTTCGTCTAGAGCAATCCGCATAGCGAATTTCACTCCTTTACATACCTGAACACCAGGTAGATCACTTGGTCCCCTCAAAAACCCCGACCCCAGTGGGCCAATCAAACCAAAATAAATAGAGAAGTAGGATATGCATATGGTAAGCTATGTTCCGAGTTTCAAACTTCTACGTCAAAAATGTGAAAAATATGAAGGGGACGGACGGACAGACAGACAGCCAGACGGACATTTAAAAACAAACTCATAGCCTACAATTATTGATAAAGCCTGCTCAGTTACTTCTATTGTTATCGTATCTCCGTTTTTACTAAATCAATTCATTGACCCATACAAGCTGTCGTACACATTCACCCATTCATATGTTTCCACATTTGAATTCCTCATAAACTTTTTAAGTTCGTTTGATAATGATAATAGCTTGTGCATTCTCAACTGGTTTATATTCAGAAATACGACATCTTTCCAAGAAATAACTCATATGAAAACTATGGTATGCGCAATAATTTTACCTGCTTTGAAGTTCAGTGATGAGCATGGAGCCACTCTTTCCTTTTACAAAAAGTTGAAATTGAACTGGCCCATTGATATTTTCAGTTGCTATAACTCGAATGTCCACGGTCCAGTGATATACTAACATAATGTAAAGAAATGGCAAAAGTTAAACAGTTGTCTGCAATATAATGAACAAGGAATTCATGGGAAGCAAAGAGTTATGGAAAGAGAAATATTAACTGATTTCACGTGATCTTAAATTCGAAAGCAGGTCAAGCAGTTTACTTAAATTTTTTAACTATATACCTTAAACAGTATAATGCTAATAATTTGATATTCGCTCTTACAGCATAACGAAGTACGAACTTCTGTTGTTGTGAAATAAAATATTGTTTCCGTCAATTCTGTATGTGAATATTTGTCGATCCCATATCCAGCTTCCGTGCAGTCGTATCCAGGTCGTTGGCAAAAATCACAATTGCTGACTGCGTAAGGTTGGAAATTGTAGCATGAGAAAGCAGTAAACCGACATTTACCCTCGATGGACTGCAGATAGATATCAATTGCTTTTTGATGCCCGCACATTACATAGTCACGTAGTTCTATATAAAAAAGCATACCAAAGTTTCAGAAAAGCATGATCCAGAACCAGTCGTATAAACATAAGATCTAACCAATAATAAATTAGTTTACATTATATAGCCAAAAGTCTCCGGACAATCACTGTTGACGTTTTGTGAGGATATATCTTTGCTGCTATTAGGAGGACGGGCCTCCTTTTAACTTTAGTACAACCATTATCCTCCGGGGTAAACTCTCCAAGTTTTGTTACACTGCTGGTTTTAATATTTGGCATTTCTCCTGTAAAATGGTGAATAGCGTACAAGTGGAAGTTAGTTGAGTAGGACTGGTATGCAACTGACACTTCAGCTTATCCTAAAGCTCTTCCGTCTTTATATCTTCTTGCTTTGTGAGTAGGTGTATTGTTGGTTGAAACGAGAAAGTACCTTCCAAAATGTATTGCCACCGTGTGAAAGCGCGGAATTGTTCAAATCACTTGGTAGACATGGCTTAGGATTCATTGACCATTTCCAGAGCACTATCAATGCTAAAGGTCTTAGTGGAGAAATGGGATTCATTGCTCTAAAAATTTTGCAAACGCCTTTATGAACACCATGAAAGCTCACTGTGAGAACTGCACATTGCATGCTCCAATATCTTGAATGATTTTTTGGAATATTACCCACAACCACCTTCAAAGTACTCCCTTTCTGCAACTATGCATTTCTGTCAGCGCGATTACAGTTGCTGAAAACATACCTGGAAGCCTTTGGAGGAGATGATCTTCAGGACGGCCGTCGCCGCTTCCTGAACCTCGGATGAACTCTTAAAACGGCGTCCTTTGAGTTCGTTTTTCAGACGGGAGAACAGGTGAAAGTTGCATGGGGCGAGATCGGATGAAGAGGGAGGATGTGGAAGGGTTGACGTTCCCATTTTAGCCAGTGCAGCCTGCACCATCGGGAGTGCCAATAAAACTTTCGCACGACACGTTGCACTCTCACCGTACATCTGCTGCAACGTGTGCAATGTTTCTGTCGGCGATTTCCCCAAATGCTGACAGAATTTGATATTAACACGTTGTTCTTCAAACGCCATTTCTGTTTCTGACGAATGCGAACAACTACAGTTCACTGATATGCATTGCTTGGAAAAACTCTGAACTGCGGAACTGCTTCCTCCTTACGACGTCTCGCCACGGTCAAATAGTTCCCCTCTTCTCCAAGCCTGAGTGGAGATATCAGCACAGTCTCCGAACTTATTGATCGTACTAGTATTGGTCGTACAAAAATGATAGACACAAGCCTTCTCACGTCGTAAACGAACTCCACACGACAGCGAAACACCGAGAAATCTACAGCATAATATGCGAAATACACAGATAGCTGGTTAAAGGGTTAAATTGGGCAGTTCTTTCCGTCGCGGTCAGTGCACGCGTAGTCAGCAAATATGGAAGGCGATTATCAGGGTCAGCGATGGACTGTATAGTTTGTTTTTTTTGAAAAGAAGGGGTTTCAGGAGGTGATGTCCATCGTCGTATGATGTCAGTGTGCGGAAACAAGGCACCGTCAAGGCGAACTGTGTTCCTGCTGTTCAATAGTGGACAGGAAACTTCAGCCAAAGATGCGAGCACAGGACGACCTTCAACATCGCGTACAGCAGCAAACGTGGACGCCGTGTCGAGTTTGATCATAGCGAACAGGCGTATGACATTTGATGAGTTGCGGAACAAAACAGGGGAATTGCAGGCTATTGTCCGTACATGATGAACCAACATACCCAAGGAATGGTTCGCCACAGCCATCCGAAAACTCTTAGGCAAATGGCTGACGTGCATACACTTGAGTGGGGAGTATGTCTAATTAATACGCAGTTTTTGTGAATAAATTATTTTCAACCCTGTGACATGATTAAATCACATTAAGGGAAGTCTACCCCAAAAATGTGAGGTGCACTTGGCATGTAGTTCGCGAAAGTCATTTTGAAAAATAATAATCAGAATGCTTAAATTCGGTCGCTCTACTCAGCTCTAGAGTGCCTGTGCTCACCCGGTTCTACGTAGGTCAAAAGACATGATAATCTATTAGTTACACTAAAATGCCATTTATCTTTTCGGAAGAGCTTGCTGAAGCCAGGTCATGTCGAAGATAGCATCATAACTTTTGATACGTATTACATTAAACTTGACCCGGTAGGCTTCTGTTTCAATTGGAGCAACTTGTCCCTTAATAAATGAGGGCTTTTTGTTACCTTTTTCTGATTTATTTATGATAATTTAGACTTTTTACTAAATTTTATATCGATAAAGTTTTCTTCTAGTTCCCACGTGAATAAAACTTTTGCATTGTGATTTTTAATTTCTCACAAGGTCACACATTAGAATAGCTCTTATCAAAAAACATTCCCAGTGAGTTGCTAGAATGGCATCGTCTGCCTATGTTGCCTGCTTTCCCGCCACCGAAACAAGTGTTTGGTCATAAATTCAGAGAACCCATCTCCATGGCTCAATCTGGGAAGAGTTTCAGTTTGTTCTGAGTTCACGTTCGCCTCCAGTTTGTTCTGAGGTCAGTTCTGACCTGATTGCTCGTTTGTAAGTTCGTCATCAACCCTACGCTAAGGATGTCTGGACACTTTTGGCTATATGGCGTATTTATAAGGTGAGGACACTTTCAAAAATAGCCCCCTCTCAAAACGGCTTCATCATAGTAGCCCCATCAAAAATTCCTAAATACTAAAACTAACGTAAAAAGAGAATTTAAATAAATAAAATTACAGAAGCAAAGGTTAAATGGAGAGTGTAATAATTGTTTATACAGGGTGATTCAGAAAAGTAGGTCAAGAATGAAATACCATGTACAGTTTGTAGCGGGGAACAATTTTTCCTATAAACATGGGTCCGGAAATGCATTCTTACAGAGATAATGCAACTTGTACGAGGTAGGAAAGACATTACAGTAGGTGTTCAAAATGCAGGTGTTTAGTCTGCGGACTAGGGTGCCTGTAAGGATGTCTGCGGACTAGGTGTTCCAATCTCGTCCTTATAGGCACTCTACTGCGGACGAGATTCTCGCGAACTCTGGTGAAGATGTCCGGAGAATCACTGACTGCTCCACACGCTGTTGGTAAATCCTTTCCGCATCAGTAGCATTACCCTATGCCTCGCCATAGACGAGATGCATGTCCGCCAGCTCCGCATTAGTCAATCGATCCGTTGTACGACAATGGAGTTACATGTTTCGTTTCCTCGCTTTTAAAGGAGAGAACACGAACAATTTACATGTTTAGATCCTAATTTACATGGACCCAACCATTGCCGTCCGGGTAACGCACATCCATTCCTACCTCGTACAAGTTGCATTATCTCTGTAAGGATGCATTTTCGGAACCATGTTTATAGGAAAAATATTGTCCCCCGCTACAAACTGTACATGGTATTTCATTCTTGACCTACCTTTCTGAATCACCCTGTATATTCGAGCAAATAAAAGTTCTGTAATTTATAAACATTCTTACGATAATGTTAAACGAAGTGATCGTCAGTTGTCGAACCGTTCTGTGTAAGGTGTGTCCAAAAAGTCTGTACAATTTAATTTTTTTTTGGAACATTTGGCAGCAATTTTTTATAAAATACTTTTGCTTTATTGATGTTAAATCTGCATAAAGTTTAATTATGAAACGATTATTCAAAACAATGTGCTTCAATTTTTTATGAGTTAATGAAAATTTTTCACAAACTACTGTCCAAAAATTCTGAATAATACATATAGATATCAAAAAAATATCAAAGAAAGATTGCATTAAACATAACTCATCGTTTACTAAATTGAATTTGTTTTCCTTTATTCTCAATGACATCACGAATCCATGTGGGCATGGAATTTTGTAACAATGTCAGAGGAATATTGTTCCAGCATCTCAAAACGGTTTCCTTTAAGTTATCTAGGATTAAATATTGTTTGTTTTTGGCGTACACCTTCCTGGAATGAATCCCCCGTTAATTCTCTATGGGATTCAAGTCAGGACTTCTGGCTGGCCATGCCATGACTCGGACATGATGGGAGTCGAATGTGATGTGTGAATGGGCGCGTTGTCGTGCTGGAAAATCCAGTTGGACCACCAAGCTGTTGCCCGAGGACTGTCAAAATTTTAATCCAGGGTGTTTTGACAGTCCTCGGACTTCTGTCTGCCGCTGATGAACACCAGGTCAGATTTTCCGTGGAAGCCAAAGGCACCCCAACCATGATGGAGCCACCGCCCTGCTGCCGACTGAAGAAATTTCAGCCATCTGGGCCATCCAATGAACCATGATAGATAGAGAAAAAGTTCCACTTATCAGGTCGTTGCATATCAAATGTCGGATTGCAGAGGTCATCTTTAATGGCCCTCTAGAAAGGACACCTTCACACATGCTATTCGAAATAACCCCCATTGCAATCCAAACATTTTTGCCAAAGATTTGGCAGCTTATCGAGCCCTCTACGATAGAATCCATGGTCACGGGACTCAATAAACTCCCGGAATGCGTTTTCGGCGTCTGCTTGGGTTAGGAATGTTTTCCTCCGGAGAAAATTGTCCAGGCTCTGGAAAAGATGGTAGTCGGTAGGGGACAGGTCCAGAGTGGTGAGGAGTTTTGTGTGCAGGTTGTTGCTGACACAGTTTTGTGTGCATACGATGCAGTTCACGACAGTAGGTCGCAGCGGTGATCGTCTCCCCCTGCTGCAGGAAGCTGTAATGCACTACACCACGGATGTTCCACCACGGATCTTCCACCACGGATCTTCCTGGGGTGCAACGGGGGTTTAGGGAACTGTCGCGAAGATCCATCAGCATCCAGCCACTGTGCTGACCGTTTCCTATTGTCGTATAGGAGCCACTTCTCGTCGCAGGTGACAAGGCGATCAAGAATCCCCGCTTCTTCATGGCGCAAAAGCAATTCCGTACACACCTCCAACCAATGCTCTTTTTTGGTTTTCTGTAAGTTCATGTGGGACCCATTTGTTCTTCTTTTTCACCTTGCCGATGGTCCTGAGGTGTCTACTGACAGTCGACGCTGATACAGCATGACACCCTGCAAGGTCTCGAACAGTTTTTGACGGGTCCTCTTTCACAGATCGCTTCAGATCAGCGTCATTCAACACGTTGGGCAGTCTGCCGGGGGGCTCATTTGCCAAGTTGGACAGTACGTTCGTTTATGGTGCCTACATAGCAGTGCCCCTTGCACTAACGGGGTTATCGAGGAGAGAGAGAGGGGCGTGCATCGTCATCATGGGAAGGTGGTCGTTGTGAGGTTTATCAGAGTTCTGGTGCAGAAGAGTATGGTGTCTTGCACGACAGACGTTACAATTGTAGAGTATGGTGTCTTGCACGAATACCTTATTGATGTTTTGAGAGGCGTTGGATGGAGTGTGATTCAACCTGAACTGGTAATGCATTATCATACGTAATTCGTATGAAGTCATGACTATCTTCGCTTGGGTTCAAACGCTATTAAATATTATCGCAGACATGCAAATTTCAGGCAGTTGGTCGCTGATAGGTTTATCTCTGGGAATATACCACTTTGTTATGGGTGCTTGCTACTAAACGTGGAAACCGTGCTGAAGCGCAGAGCCCACCTGGAAATCCGACATTTGATATGCAACGACCTGATACAAAGAATGTCACCGATTTAGTAGAAATCTACTCTTTGCATAAAGAAAACAAAAGCATAAAACCCGTAGAAAAAATCAATGTATGGAACACCTTCTGAACACCGCACGTGTGGAACCAAAAACGCACGAAATCACTCCTATTTAATACTTGTCGTAGTGAAGGATTGAATAAAATTAAACAAAACAATCACTATATATCACTCTGATCATTCACTCCTGCCATACATAGATTGTTCTGGTAATTGCTGATACAAAATTTATTCATTAAAATTTTTACAAAATGATAAAAAGAGTAGAAATGGTTACTATTACACCATGCATATCTAATGAAATTGTGTTTTTGACAAAAATAAGCATGTCTTAAATTCCCATGAAAACAAAATTGAGCAGCTGACACAAAAGTCGGCCTTTTTTCGAGATAGCCGATATTAAAATATGCATAGCGAAATAATGGTTTTGAATCATGGAGAAGAAAATTGTGTAGAAGTGAGTGGAACAAATATTTTATTCCAGTGACATAATTCGACGTCAAATTGCTCCAATAGCACTGAAGTAATTTTGTAAACATTATTCCAAGAGGAGAATGCCTAAACATCGAAAGGTTGTTCTGGAGGGATTGATTTTCCATGTGGCGTAACGGACGCAATGAATTATTCATCATTTTGGCTTCAAAAAGACTCTTGATCATTTCCCACTTGCGGAATGTATGCACCTGTGAAGTATTTTTGATAATTTTCCTGGTTACTTTTTTTGAACCGGAGTTTTCAATTTGAATATTTTCGACCACAGAGATATTCTCATGGACTCTTGGAACTAACGTTTTATCTTACAGGACGACCAAGGCGAAAGCCAATCTCCTTCAGCACTTAAGCAGGGTTGAATCAAAAATAAATGAGCATTTCTCATTTGTTCCTGGTTTGAGGTGTATAGCTATGCGGCATTGAGAGTGCTGACTGAATCATGTCGTTATCTCGACATCCTTTTCTCTCTCCTTGTTTCGAGCCGTCCTGAAAGGTTAATATTTATTAAATAGATGTGACTTCGTGCGTTTGCTGTTCTACACGTGAATATTCCAACTTACGTTGTCCAGAAGGTGTTCCAGATATTGATTTTTCTCCCCCGTTTTACGATTTCTATTTTCTATGCTTTTGCTTTCTCTATGCAAAGAGTGGACTTCTAGTAGATCGGTGACACTCTACAACTTTGTAATTGGAACTTTTTCTCTATCTATCATGTTCAAAAGTTAGTTTTTGTAACTTCTCAGCGTTTACACTAGGAGCGCTGGAAATACTAGGTAACCACAAAAGTTCTTGCCGCTTTTATGTTGCCATAAAAGGAAGATAGAAGATATGCAAATGAGTGTACAGTGTGGTCCAAAATCTGTCAGGGGGAGCAGGAAGGTTAGCCTGTATAAATACAGGGCTGTTGGGCATTCACATCAATCACATCTCGTGCAGAAGTGAAGACAAATGGAGGTATCGAAGGAGACGGTTAGGTGTTGTTTGCTTTATGACTTTAAGGTGGGCTTGTCAGCAGCAGCATCAAGTCACCCAATGTGTCTTGCGTTTGGAGAGGATGCTGTGAATGAACGCACCGTAAAGCATTGGTTCCAGAAATTCAGGTCGTGATAATTTGCCATTTCTGATGAACCCCGTAGTCTAGCCTGTCTGCTGGACTAGACGCCGAATGGTTCACTACGAGCTACTATCAACCGGCCAAACCATCACTCGGGACCTGTACTCTCCCAGCAGTTAGAACGTGTGCAACAGGCATTGCAGCAGAAGGAACCAGCATTGGTGAATCGCAAAGGGGTACTATTCCGTCATGACAATGCCTGGCCACATGTGGCACGGTTAGCCAGGGAAACCATAGAGCGGCTCGGCTAGGAAACTTTGTGTCATCTGCCTTACTCACCAGATCTTGCTCCAACGGATTATCACCTTTTCCATTCTCTGTACAATCATCTTCGTGGAAAATCCTACACCAGGGGTGACCAACCTTTTTTTGTCTCGGGCCAAAATAAATTTCTGAAGGTTTTCAGGGGGCCAACCATTTGTAATTCAAATCATATTCAAATATTTTATGAAACATTAACCACGTACAATCTTACTTGTTAATAAATTTTACAGTAAATAGTTCATTTCGCGGGCCGCACAAATTCTTCTGGTGGGCCGCATTTGGCCCGCGGGCCGCAGGTTGGTCACCCCTGTCCTACACCAATGATACAGACCTGCGAAAGGCCTCACGGACTTCTTTGAGTCCAAGACCGGCAAGTTTTACAGCCAGGGGATTGATCAACTGGAGACACGTTGGCAGAAGGTGCTAGATGCCTATGGAAATTACTTTGCGGACTCGCGATACGCTACTTTTTATGTACATCATTTTGTTTTCCGGAAAGAAAAACTGCAAGAACTTTTGTGGTTACCTAGTACTTTTATTCAACTGAGCACGACCACTTTCCTATAGAAAGACCTGACTTTTTATGGTCTAAAGTTATTCGACTGTTTCGGGAATTTTCTCTACATTAATGATGAAAAATAGGAAAGAAAATTCCATAGCCTGGATTCGAACCAGGAACCTAACCTAACCTAGGTTCAAATCCAGGCTGTGGAATTTTGGAACTTAATCTAGGTTCGAACCTAACCTAACAGCCAAAGGTTCCTGGTTCGAATCCAGGCTGTGGAATTTTCGTTCTATTTTTCATCATTAATTTGAACAGCTGAGGTATGGCGTTCGATAAAACCCTCACTGAACATCTTATGAATTATTATTTATTTTCTCTACACAGTGTATATGGGTATTTAATGTGCATATAATATGAAAATCTTTGAATATGAAACTTGGCATGTAATTTTTTATAATCAATATGTTTTTGAATATTAGTTTCGGTTCAGAAGTTTATTATCACTCCATGAGGTTTCCTATTAAAAATAGTAAATTAATAACTTTATTACTTCTGATTTGCTACAACAGTTTGCTTAATGCAGCACGTTCTGAATTGTCACATTTGAGGCTCAAAATGACAAACATTTTGTCGAGGGATCTATGAGTTCCATGTAATAGAATGGCTCATTAGTTGAGAATAGAAACTTGATCATTTTCTAAATATGTTCTCAGTGTCTGCCGACTCTCTGAAGATAAATATCCAAAGTGTCTTTTAGCGTTTCATAGTATTTTACATATTTTATATTGTCCATAAATTGTCATCTTTACACCTGTTTTTTTTTATCAAAGGCTTAGATCTAGCATGGTATTTTATATCTGAGATTGATTTCTATCGGATACTCTTTTGATGAGGCTATTTTTTTCATGGAGCTATTTAGATAGTGCTATTATGATGAAGTTCTAATTACCTTCAAAGAATTCATCATAACTGTATTTTTTGCCGGATTCACATCCACGTATAGAGAAACCGCTATCAGGATAGAAATCGGCATGACCATTGGGTTGCCAGGAGCCAAAACCTAGGAGATAGTAAAATTCTTTAACAGAAGAAGTATTTTTTCTTAGTTTTATTATATATCAGTTAACTCACTTGTGTAGGGATAAACATCTCCAGCAGTGTGAATAGCGTCGACAAATGTAGCATCCGAAGGATCCAACCGTACTGCATTTGGCATATACTGGAAAAAAGGGCCAGCTGGATCTAAGCCTTGATATGGAACAGACATAGCAATATTCTTAATTACGTGTAACGTAAAATAAGTTCCTTATATGAAGGGTGTTTACTAAACATACGGTAAAAATTCTTTATTACCTGATATTACATTAAAGCTTTTTAATCTACTTTAATAACTGCTTAAAATGACTACCACCAGCTAGGATCTATGAATCTAATCTTCTCACTGACTGCCGAACTCTTTCAAAAACCCAGGGTTGTTATTGCATTACACTCAAGAACTATCCGACTGCTCAAATCTTCTACATTTTCTACTGGAGTAGTGTAAACTAACAACTTCATATGACTCTACACAATATCTGCACTAACCTGGTGTGAGTTGCAGAGTAATGAGTAATGACTTTGAAAGGGGTGGTTGTCTTAGAACCAAGCACTGCGACCTTAGGTCTATTGTACGTGTACTATCCCCTAATGACGATGAAAGAACGATTATGGAAACAAACACAAACATCCATGCCCTGGGCGGGATTCGAACCCGCGACTCGCTGGTGTCGAGAGCGGAAAAACCTGTGCCTTAACCCTCTCGGCCACCGAGCCGGCGAGTTGCAGAAAACATTGAATATGTATTGTTTTTGTCGAAAAACCTTCATCGCCCTGTATCTTCGAAACAAAGCGGCTTTCCGAAAAATCATCAAAGGTGAAAAGATTCTTAAAATAACTCAAAGAATCACCGTTGAATTTTTGCAATATGTTTAGTAAACACCCTGTATATACGGAGGAGCCCAAAATATATATACACACTTCAACATAAAAAGTGTAAAACTAAATTCAAACAGACATCAAGAGACGACTAAGTCATTCTTGACTTCCACAATTACAACAGGTACTCAAAGTGGTTACCATAAGCATCACGACACTTCTAATTACGGCAAATTACTATGCCTATCCAGTGTCCTAGCAACCAATCATCGAGGCAATCTCACGTCTTGGTAGTAATGTAATCTTCTTCGATCATGATCGTCTTCATTCAGTGCAAGGAAGAATTTTGGAAGAGAAGCATTTTGTTTTTCTGTTATGGTAAAAGTCATAGATAATATCTATTAAAGTGTGTATACATTATATGGCCTTTCAGGAATGATATAAGGAATGATCTAATGAAACGTAACCGGAGGTTATATACACGGTACTATAAGCCGCGATGTTCAATGGCGCTGTATTCATCCATATCTTATCTCTCATATCATATCATACAGTTTATGATTGTATATCTCTTTTATCAGACGATGTATACGATTCTGTTGGTGTACCTGTAATTCGTCCCAATTTTGTGCTGTTAAGCCATTCTCCTGCGTACCCTGCTATATGAGCTCCAAGACTGTGTCCAATTATGTGAGCTCTGCTGAGATTCAACGATAAAACATCCTAATAATTAAATATATTTAAAATAATTAGAATTTAAAGTAATATTCAACATAAATTCAATTAAAGAAAGCAATTTTTATACTGATTTTTTTCCATTTAGGCTTTAATTAAAAACATATAGGTCTTATTTTATTATATTTTCAACCTTCAGCGCTTTTAAAAAATTTCCAATCTCTCTTCCAACTACCCTCGTATCAGCTGCTGCTTGAGGATAAGAAGATTCTGAGTCACCAGACCAGTCGACCAGGAAGACATTAACATCACCCACCTTCAGCAGAGAATCCTTGATTTGCTAATGGAGAAAAATATTCAAATAAATTCAAACCACCAACTTAATTTAATTTAGTTAACATACATACATATGGCATGACATTGAAGAAACAATGCCAAAACTGTGTTTTTAGAGTTTAGATGAAATCAGAGTTTTTAAGATAAGATTTTACAGTGACGATATGATAACTGCATTTTAGATGTTAACTAATATAACTAGATTTATACCTCATCAAAATGACTAAAGTCTATTAACTTAAAATAGTTGAGTTTTATGATCTCAAATTATGTCTATTTATTTATTTTTCGTTGAAACACCAATTCGTAAATGTAATCTAACATTGTTAGATGATATACAACCAACACCTCCTAGAAAGAAAGCCTCACAACTGAAAAGTCATACATTGTTACATCATCATAAGTCGACCAAATTTAAGACTTACTATTGGTAGAAATACGATCAGCAATGGTCGAATTAAGATGAAGTAACAATATGTGACGTTTCAGTTGTGAGGCTTTCTTCTAGGAGGTGTTGATACAACACCAATTCTTAACATTAAAATTATTAAATTTGGGAATAACTGAAAGTAATTTAATAATATATTATCAAACGAATATTCTTGCGAATTTAGCCAAATACACATAAGAAATTGCGTTATTTCACAATGAATTACGGTTTTAGAATACTTGTGGCGTTTTCTTCTGAATATCATCAATATATCGGACACACCTTCAGCTGAAAAGTGGTCGAGTTTGCTGGAGAAAACTACACGTAATTGATAAATTGGAGATTGTCGGAGTTAGAGAAAATATTTCTCTTTTGAATAAGGGAGTCAGTTGAGAATGCGCTAATTTGCATTACTAGCCAACGAACTAAAACAGTTTATGAACTCTATTTAATTTTATCGATAGTGATAACGTTTAGAGCAGTTGTTACGATACAGTACAGTAAGAGGTAGCTTCCGTGAATTGTTTTTAAATCAATACTTGCCTATTTCGTTACTAAACTACAAGGGTTGGGGCATGTCATGGCAACTATTTTTTTTTCTTGTAGATATGTGAACGGATCACAAACGTATATGTGTCGTGTGGAAGTTCTGCAGGCATAGTGTGTATGCAGAACAACAGATGGCTCTGTGATACTGGTAGTAGCGCCGCGAGGGCTGTGAAATCAGTCAGTTGGTGAGTGTCGTGCGAGATGGAAGTAACCCGTGTTGAGCAGCGCGCTTACATCAAAATAGCCGTTCTCCGAGGGAGAAATGCGATGGAATGTCACAGTGAATTAGTGGAAGCCCTTGGGAATAATGCCCTACCCTACCGTACAGTAGCACGGTGGGTAGGAAAGTTTCAGCAAGGACGTGTGTCAACCAGTGATGAGCAACGTTCGGGCTGATGGCAGGGAAGAGGAAGATTGTAATTCTTCCCTGCTGATGGTATTCAGCGCCTCCCACATCGTTGGCAGCGTGTGGTGACAGTAGCAGGGGACTACTTTGAGGGTCTTTAGGCCCAGGTTTGTCATGTCAACTTTATGTGTACTGTGTTGTCATTCTTTTGCACCGTGAAGGCCATATTGCCCTGTATACTACCATAATAAATTAGTGTGTTACGACATTTCAGTGCTATTCATTGTCCACACATGTAGTTAACACTTTGTCCTTTCGTCTGTATATGTCACATTTTCCAACCGGACTGGTATCTTCAAGAAAAAAAATAGTTGCCATGACTTTTGCCCCAACCCTCGTATATTAGTCTCTGTATGTGTCCGATAAAAGTTTTGGATTATTGAAATTCTGAAAGATCATCAAAATATGGAGTAATATTAATTCACTATTTAATAAGATATCTTTCTCAACCTGTTTCGCCTGACAACATTATCAAGAGATTTATCGATGGTTAATTAGGAACAAAAATTTTTGAGATTTTGAAAATATGCAATAGATATGAATTAACGATGGTCTGGATGGTGCAATATGGCTTGAGATGCAATTTAACTTAATCGTTACAGATTGTTATTATCTACATTAACTTTTGGCCGGTCAGGTGGCCGAGAGGGCTAGGGCGTGGCTTTCTGGTTCTCGAGTCCACTTGGTCGTGGGTTCGAATCCCGCCATGGGCATGGAGGTTTGTGTTTGTCCCGGGCTGCGTACAGATAAAAAGGCGCAAAATGACCATAGTAGTCGACGCCAAAAATTCTAATAAACCAACATCAACTTTTGAGAAGTACGTTAAGTAATAGGTGATAAATTAATATTAAATAAGTAGCATAATAAAATATACGTTAATTGTTTTTAAATTTAAGTATATGATATAGAAATTTAGGCTTGAAAGATGGATGATTTTATAAATTCATTTGCATAGAGAATAAGCTCCCAGATCTATTTGATTATAGGAGAAGGTATTCATATAAAAAGTATGGATTTATAAATGTTGAAATTATCTGGAGGTTCTTTGCAATGGTTATGATTTTCATTGTAGAATCTATGTCTTTGATTTGGTGATTTTCTTTAAGGATATGAGAAGCATGTGCTGATTTGCCATCTCCATAGTTCACAGAATTTAAATATTCTCTATACCTTGATTTAAATTTCCAGCTTATCCTTGGTTAGCATATGTTTTTGGAAATAAAGTGCTGAAAGCAAAGCATTATCTGGTGCCAACTCAGTGGGGGTCATCTGGCAGTCATTGAGTGAGAAGTTGCAGGACTTTTCCTTGAATCAAAAACACCGAACGTTCTTTAGTATGGCTTGTTCTCTAGTATTCCATTTTGAATGCTAATTTTAAGTTTGTTTTTGAATATTTGTAATATTGTGAATTGATTTATTAAAATAGGTGAATGGAGCCCAGTGAGAATTAGTGGGAGCGATGGAAGGTTTTTTTTTTTACGACTTGTGTTTATTAACGAGGGGTTATAACCATTTATAGAAGCTAAATGTTTTTAGGTGTTAATTTCTTTTAATTTATTTTTTTTGTCAAGGGGATGTGTTTCTAATCTTTTGATGAATAAATTGAATGCAACAAACTTATGTCTTGGGTATGATTGGAAGAGTTGGGTAATATTATTGCTGGTCGATGTTGGTTTCCTAAAAATTTTAAATAGATGAGTTTGTAGGAGGAATTTTTTCAAAAATGTCATAGATTTCAGTTAGGAAATTTTCAAATGTAGCAACCATACTTTAAGATTATTTCTCTTAGAATACAAGTTACCTTAAAAAAGTGAGTAGGGCGAAAAGTTTTACTCACTCTTGTCCATTTAGAATTATGCGTATATCCGTGAACAACAAAATAGGTTTTCTTTCTGTGGGATCTGTAGTGTGAATGGCGGAGACTTTCGGCATCTTTTCGATCAAGTTTTTGGGCATTGTTAACGTTTTGCTTAGTGAAGAGCAAAAACGTCGTGTTAATTTTCTCAGGGTCAGAAGGAAGCAAACTGTATGGTCTAAGCAGAAAATGGAAGAAAGGGCCATCGTTTCGAAAGCATCCTAGATCTCCATAACAAACTGGAATTGCAAATGAAAATTTGATTTAATGACATGTTTATTTCAATGTAAGCCTTAAATGGCAAATCTTAACGCAGTTTATTTAACACGCTTTTCTTATGTTTGTTTTCGGGTTATCTTTTTCGATTTTCTTTAATCATGGTACTCACAATTTGCATTTTATTTTATTAAGGTATGGTTATACTCACTTTGTGCATATTTATCTAGAGTAGTAATACTTTAAATATTTTAGATAAAAAAATATTCTTGTTGGCGTCCCCCAAGGTTCAATCTTATCCCCTCTTCGTTTTAACTTATTTATCAATGATCTGTCGCTTTTTCTATCCCTTCTATCTCTAATTCTTTACGCCGACGATGCCACTTTATCATTAGCAGACTCATCACTTCTGTCCATCGAACATAAGTTTACTACTGCGCTACATGAACTAGTGGTTTTAACGTGATGACGTTACAATGGTGACTGATAAGGGAGCTACGCTCCAATAAATAAATAAATAATTTATTAGCTCTATATTATTACAAGGTATGTTGCTGGAAAAAAACAAACTCGGATCAGTTCGGAATCCCAGTCACTGAGCCAGGCCAGTCTGCTGGGAAATCAATCGTGAAACAACAGATAAAACTTATAAAAGAAAGCGATCTACCAAATAGTTATTTTTTTATGTTATATTAGTATTTTAATTTATTTAAGATTTTAATTTATATCATAGAAGTCATGTCATGCGTAAGAGTTTTGTACTTTTTTCATAATAAATACGTATTTAATATGTGAATATTAGTATTTTATTTAAATAAGAATTTCACGAAAACTAGACGTGATAGAATCAATATGTAAACATCTTTGGATTCAGCACACTAACGTCAATTAAAATCACATGACAAAGTTCTTGCTCCCGACTTTTTTTTTTTTTTTTTGCCGACCAGTGTAATTTGACGGATTTCATTGCTTTTCGATAGCATTTCAATAAAGAAAAGTTTAATTTTATCGATGAAGTTCCGGAGTCAGTGATTTTACTGATAGAATGCGCAAAAATGTCATCTAATTGTTGGGTCAAAGCTATTGCCTGTGTGGTTCTAAAGGTAGCTGTAAATATAAGCTTAGCAGGTGTAAGTGTCGTAAAGAAAAATTATAATTTGAAATACTACCAAAAAGGCTAATTGCGACAACAAGTAGAACATTTACTGAATAATTAGTAAATTTATATACTAGAAAATTATCATTAATTCTATAATGTCAAAAATAGCACCCTTCCATAAAAGTGTGATTTCTATATTTTTTGGGTGTGCTGAACACGAATTTTTACAACAAAGATCATTTTATTGTCAAAAAGGTTATTTTTTTTTAAAAAATTCAAATATATAATTCATCTTAGATTTTTCAAGCCAAATATAAAATGTCACAGGCTAACTGGTTGTCTTCCGAAATATATCTAAAAATTCAAAAGGAAAATCGTCTAGGAGGATTTTTTTCACGTCTTTATCTCCGAATATTGATAAGTAAATATAGAAACATAGAAATTCAATTCTTATAGAAAATATCTATTGAATATGCATACCATTAAATTTACGACCACGACTTATGGGACACCCTGTATAATATTTTCAGTAATATTCATTATATTTCTGATCATCTTGGTCATTTTTTTATATTGCCCGGTCATAATGAATAATGACCGATTAACCATTCAGGAAAAAGCAAGCCAGTCTAAGATGTCCAGCAACATTTATCTGGCATAATTTTGCATTGTGTGGTCGTTATCAGCTGGAAAATGCTATTTGGTCTGATCACAGGATGGAATACACTTATCTACTTACTTACGGGCTGCCATTGTTCCTAGAACAATAACGAAATCAGTAGCGTTGTCACATGAATAACCTTCCCATATCATAACTTAATCTCAGGGTTTGGAGAAATATATATCTCCAAAAGATAAGCGGTTGATATGCCCTTTTACTAATTTGTCTAGGGATCTGATTCCCAAAACAGAAATGGTACTCGTTCCTTATGACATCTTAACCTGTAGGAGTGATTGTATTTTTTGAAAATATGACTGTAAGACAGTTAACTTTAAAACAAATTTAAATATTTGACTAAGAATAATATCTATCCTGTATGGTACGATTCAGTAAAAGTGTTCATGGCTTAACACTGTACATTTTTATAGTGCAATTTCAGAAGTTGCTTACCCTCTTTTGTATCCCAAAATGCTTTGCAAGATGTGGCGAAACTAATCGCCATTAAAATTTTCATCATCTTTCCTAGAGTATATCAAAAGAAAAAATTCTGCATTACCAACTTATAATAGTATAAAGTAAATTTATTCCATACAAATTAAAGATGATCGTGTAAATAGTGGAACCTTTTATTTTAAGTAGTATTCACAAACATTCCATTTTCTGCCTGTCTAGGTTTGAAAGGCATGAACATCAAAACTCCTTTAGAGATTTTCACTTGGTGACCAAAGACAAAATACTTTGCAATTTGTAATAGTTATTATTTTATTTTTGATTAATTATTTTTGTTTATTTTATCTTATTTTTTATTCATTTTGTAATTTTATTAATAACTTTTAATTATTGTATTCCAGGGTTCTTGTGTCTCGTTCTTCTCTAAATAGACATATCCGTTAATAGTTATTAAACTATTTTTATTGACGACGCGTCTTGGTATTGCACCATCATCATAGGCAAACCTGATTTTTTTGCAGCTATATTTTTACCTAAATTGCTAGTGTAATACTGAAACGTATCGGCAGCAAAGTATTTTACCACGTCATTCAGTTTGGTCTCTGTTTATCTTTATACGATTGAGTAGCAAAAATACAGGGTGGTTATAATTAAAGTGACACCATTTAGACCCTTCTAGCGGCCGTTCTGGTAATCAGATTTTGACGAAACTTGAGATATATGTTATACAGACCATGGGGAAGAAAATTTTGCAATAAAAAAAATTAGTTCACATTTTGACCGCTACGTCAAAATATGGCAAGTTAGAAGCAGAGAAATTTATAAAATCAGAGCATTTGTTCAATGTACATTCCGTTTGTGTCAATGAGATGTTCAAAGAGCATTATTGCATGTTCCACAGTAGAGCGAAGGGTTTCCTGAGGAATCGCAGTGATATGGCGTGTTATGCTTGCTTTCAATTCAGGGACAGTCCGTATTCTTCCTCCATAGACATTATCTTTCAAATATCCCCACAACCGGAAGTCACAACGGGTTTAAGTCCGGTGAACGAGAAGGCCATGCAGTTGGAAAAGTTCTCAAAAATAACCGATCATATCCAAAATGAGCATGAAGCAGTTCCTTCATTTGTCGTGCAATGTGGGGTGTTGCACCATCTTGCATAAAGACATTAGTGTCTAAACATTGTCTTTCTCGTAAAGCAGGAATGACTTTCTGCTGCAGAAGTTCGCAGTAACGAGCACCAGTGATTGAACATCTTTTAGTGCCTGGAGGAGTTTTCTCTTCAAAGAAAAAGGGGCCAAGAATGAAATGTGAAGTGAATCTGCACCATATAGTCACGTAATCAGAGTGCAAAAGCTTTTCATGCACAACATCGGTTTTTCAGTACCCCAAATGCGAGGGTTTTGAGCATTCACTGCTCCATCTAGTGTGAAATGCGCTTCATCTGACCACAAAATGTTCCATGGCCATGCATTATCGACGGCTATTCTAGCTAGAAACTGACAAGCAAAATCAGTGCGTTTTTCCGGATCTTCATGAAGCAACTGTTGAACCACCTGGATCTTGTATGGATACCACTTTAAAATGGAACGCAAAACTTTTTGTACCGTAGACCACGGAATAGACAAATCACGTGATACGGCTCGAGCACTTACTGAAGAATATTGGGAACTTGAAGCACTCTCCACTACAGCAGCAGCAACGTCTTCCACAGTCTCATTTGCAATTCGTTTGCGTCCTCTCCCTGGCAGCACACCCAACTCGCCAGTTTCTTCAAATTTCTTAATCATCTTTTTTAAACCATTAATGGACATAGGCCCATGTCGATATTCTCTTAGCGCAGCAGAAGCATTATTGCAGTTCTGGTAAAACAACTTGACCAATAAAGCTCGATCCTTTTTAGCTAAAGCCATCGTGAAGAATGACTTTACATTTAATTTCACTGTAATTTTAAAGCTTTTCTAATTTTACATCTCGTTTGCATAACGTCTCTGATTGAGTAAAAATTCTCAGATAGATTCTTACATGACCAGCGCCATATTTTGACGTAGCGATCAAAATGTGAACTAATTTTTATATTGCAAAATTCTCTTCCCCATGGTCTGTATAACATATATCTTAAGTTTCGTCAAAATCTGATTACCAGAACGGCCGCTAGAAGGGTCTAAATGTTGTCATTTTAATTATAACCACCCAGTACTTTCGTTCCTGCAACAATAGTTTCGGAGATATAACGATGAGAAGTTCTGTATTTTAAACTAGTCTACGGAAAGAACATAAGAGGTTCTTTGCCGTATTCAATTGAAATCTTTCCTTTGCCGCATTCATCAACACTGGCTATTATCAGATTAGAGTCTACTCCTGTGTTTTTTATCCCTGTTGTGATTTTTATAATAAATATTGGATAACCTCTTAGCCGCTCCTCTTTAAAATCTATATATCGGCCTCGGTGGCTCAGTGGTTGCGTGATCGCCTCTGATGCCCGAGTACGCGGGTTCGATCCCGGCCGAGAACGACGAGGATTTTTCAGCCGGAAATTCTGAGATCACCACTTCCTTCGAAAGGGAAATAGAGCCGTTGGTCCCGTGTAGTCGTTTGCCGGCTGCATGTTAAAGAACCCTTGCGAGGCAAAATTTGCGGCTCCTATAATGCCGTCCTGATTTGACCATAGTAGTTGAAAGGGACGTTAATACCAACCAAACCAAAAAAAAACTATATTTAATAAGCACAGGAAATTTCATTCAATGTTACACACTGCGGCTGTTTCTTGTTTCTCGTTTAATCCTGTGTAACTTAGAATTAAAACATGATGGGTAAATTTGGAATTGGTCTTTTGAATTATTGCACTCAAAAAAGTTTCTAATTTTTTTGCAGTGAATATTATTTATAGAAATATGAAGCAACGCAACTCTGTTGGATGATAGAATGCCTAATTATTGTAAGGTAGAACTTTTGGCATGAGCCCAGACCTATTTTGTATAAGAGGAGAAAAAAATCTATTTAAAATTTAAAAAAAAAAAAAAGAGATGATAAATTAATACAGTCCCCGTTCCTATGCTATTCAAAAGTGTATATGGCATTATGCATATCTAGTAAGAGGCTGTTTAAAATGAATAAGAATTTTGATGAAATGTTTTTAAATTCCCTACCTGATTTACGGAAGCCGCAAACATTGTGTGGAACGAAACAATTTTTTCATAATATTAACCGTTTCCTTTATAGCGTTACACTTATAAAATGAATCCACGTCATAAAGTGGAACTAAAATGCTTAAAATTTGCGAATCAGATGCTCAATGATTTTAAAATACGATTAAAAATGATGCACGCTAACATAAAGTCATTTGGTCTCGCGCGTGCACATGTGTTACATGTTACACGTATATGCACAAAAACACATGGACCGAAGCAGAAGATTGATGAATGCAGATAAAAAAAAATAATAAATTTTAAAAACATGATAAAACTTCGGCTTGTTTTTAAATTAAAATAAATCGATATGATGTAGAACGTTTCTTAAAAAGAAAAAAAAAATTAGTTGCAATGTTAATCCGGACTTTTGGATAATCCTGTAGAATAAGATCTACTCCACGGATCACGTCAAAATGGGTGGACACGTTAAAAAGAAAATGGAAAGGAAATTTTGGGAATAAAAAAACACTTCTGATACGGAATCTAATTCTACCTGAAAAATATAGTAGGCGAAAAGATTAAAACCGTGGCTATTATCATTACTTTGCTGTCTTGGCCCTAACAACAACTGATTAAGATTATTGTGAATTATTGTGATTAAGTGATTAGCGACTTATACTTGACTGGAGTTACACGGTCTTGGCATTTTGACCACTGGGGAGGCCACCCCCCGTTTCCCCTCATCTGTGACTTTAATTTCACCTTTTTCAAGCCATGGACTGCTTAAGGCTTTGGCTTAGGGCAATCTTGTTGTTTGGATGCTGCAGAAACTCTCCTTAACCGAGTCGAGAATGCTGTGTCAGTCGCCGGCCACCGCTGATCGCATCGTGGTTGCGGAGTTTGTAAAGGTGGGCAGCCTTTACAATGCCGACCCTGCGCACCTGTCCGTTCACGTCAGGGGAATTTCGCCTCTCCTCTTGAGTTCATATAATCGAAACTTCTTTGAATTCAGAGAAAAAAATGCGAGACCTGCGAGAAAAAGTCTGAGAAGGGAAGCCGGGAAATAGTCGACTCTAAACTGTCGAGGGAGCAATGTGGTTTCCGACCTGGCCGAAGCACAACGACTCACATTTTCGCAATAAGGCAAATCTTCGAGATGTATGCAAATCCTGGGAGGCAAATCCTGGGAGTATGCAAAACATGTCTACGTTTGCTTTGTGGACCTCGAAAAAGCATGTGACAGAGTTCCTCGGGAGGAGCTCTGGAGAGTGATGCAAAAATATGGAATGGATGGATGGCTATCATGTCTCTACGAAAGCTCTGAGAAGTAAAGAATTCCAAGCTTCGTATCGTATAATTCATATCCTGTATATGAAGGGAAAACCTCTTATCGCAAAAGAACATTCGAGATATGGATACGTATTTCGAAGGCTATACCTTCATTCTCCGGATAAATGGCATTAACTCGAGACCGTTCACCGTGGCTGCTGGACTCCGCGAAGAGTGCGTACTGCCACCCCTCTTGTTCATTTTCTTTATGGTCTGGATAGACATATAGTCAATCATCGTGTTGCTGTGACTGACTGCTTGCTTGCTGGATAGCTTGCTCATTGCTGACGATCTCGTCCCCCTTGGGTCTTCTTGCACTAAACTTCAGCATGCACTACATCTGTTTGCATCCATGTGTGAAGAGGCAGGGTTGAAAATCAATGTGGCTAAGACTGGGGTTCTGGTCATTTCAAGACAGCCTGCTCATTGCGCTCTCCGTGTTAGGGGAGCCCCTTTGAGAGAGGTGGAGAAGTTTAAGTATCTCGGGATTTCATTCACGAGTGATGGGTGGCAGGATAGAGTTCTTGGATGTTCAGATCGGTGCAGCAAACTGTGTCAGACGAGAATTGGAAGATATGTGAACGAAGACGCAAGATTAATGAGAGGCAGGACGGGCAACTGAAAAACATTTTGAAGAAACACCGTCATTGAAATGATAAATATTTTATTATGTGTGTTTGGTTTGGTTTGGTTGGTATTAACGTCCTTTTCAACTGCTATGGCCATTTCAGGACGGCGTTATAGGAGCCGCAAATTTTGCCTCGCAAAGGTTCTTTAACGTGCAGCCGGCAGACGACTACACGGGACCAACGGCTTTACTTCCCTTCCGAAGGAAGTGCGTGATCTCAGGATTTCCCCCTGAAAAATCCTCGTCGTCCTCGGCCGGAATCGAACCCGCGTACTCGGGCATCAGAGGCGATTACGCAACCGCTGAGCCACCGAGGCCGATTATTATGTGTGTGGAGCAACCGTGTCAAGCAGAACCACAGTATAAAGAACGAACAATAGGCTCACTCCCAACTTCAGAGTGAAATTTTGCAGAAAAAGGATTTAGGCACTCCCTCTGGTGGCGTTCGTATATCATTACTCTATATATATAGAGCACATATACTTACGAAGCTCATCACAAGGAGCATATATTAAAAAATAACCTAAGCCTTTGGGCGCGCCTGAGCGCCTCCAATTTTTGGCCGCCCGTAGGCCCTGCCTGACACTTGTTTTGTGCCCAGTTTCTTAGGAAATATTAATAGTTGTACGCAAACTTAAAAATCAAATTCAAAATTCAAATAAAATTCTTTAAAACAAAAATATATGCTAAAACAACAAAAACACAGGAAGTGTTTGAAAGTTTTGAACATATGTGAGTGGTCAAACGAAAAAGAAAATGAAAGGAAAATAATATATTCCGAGAAAAACGCGTTTAAAGTTTGAAGATGTGTACGAACATGGTATGTAATTAAATAAAAAAAATTGTTCACTATAATAATGTTTTGTTTAGACTAAAATAAAGTTGATAGTCCAACGATTGTAAATCACCAAAAAAAAAACAAAAATTACGTTTCCAATCCCTTCAGGTCCCTTTTCGCGTGACCACTCACATAATTTTTGTAATTAATTTACTCTTGAGAAATTTTACCCTTGTGCAAGAAATCTTTAAATAAATGCATATCCACACACGCACATAAATTTGTGGGTAAGAATCTTTATACAGGGTGAGGCATTTATCTTGAGAAAACTGAATATCTCGGAAACTTAGCATTGCACGCAAAAATGTCCAAAATCAAAGTGAATTATTTCGCAGGGGAAATTCATTAATTAAAAAATTACCCCCCTCTTGTGAGGGAGGGCTGGGGAGGAGGGGTAAATATAAAATCTTAAATAGGAACCCCTATTTTTAATGGTATATTCAGATTGTACCCAATATTCGAGAAATGTTTTATTCTTGGTGTTTTTTCAATTGATCCAACCGTTTAGGAGATAGAGGCCCTGAAAATGCGGAACTTATAAATATTTTGAACCCAATTATATCGATGAAGACAAAGATAGAGAGTGGGTCTTACAGACATTCCTATTCTACTCTTTAATTGTCTTTAAGAATCCGAAATCAGAATTTCTAAAATCTAATATTTTTCAATACACACTCCATAGGACGGCTGCCCCCAAAAGTTTACTTGTGCACTAAAAAATTTTGAATTTTTGAAATTCTGACTCTGATCAAATGCGAGCAGAGTAGCAAATAGAATAGTACTGATTGCGGATCCATGAGGGATACCGCGCCCAGAAGGAAATTGGTAAGATTTAAGTGACAATCTTCCCACACTTAAGTGGTGTACTCTAAACAATAAAGACAACTTCACGAGGAGACTATCACCCCAGGATTCGACACCCTAAATGTGCAAGGTATGGCGTTAAAGGCATTAAAACATCCAATTGAAGATAACAGTTTAATATTACACGTTAGATTGATTTAAAAGTTACATACAATCATCGAGCTGCACTACGTTGTATAATATTCTTTAAAGGCACACTACCACACAAATCAAGTGGCTTTGTGTGAGGAAAAAAAAGCCACTACAACTCATTGTTCTGAATGTGTCAAAAAAAGCCGGTGTGAGGAAAAAAAAGCAAAGTCCCAGGACAATAGATTTTGCAACAATAGGCTTATTCAACAATAGGTTTTGTTGCAAAACCTATTGTCCTGGGACTTAGTTTTTTTTTTCCTCACGCCGGCTTTTTTTGACTCACCCTGTATAAATGAAATCAAGAGGAAATTATTCATTTAGAATTTGGCAATTTCCAGCAAACAGTTCATGCAATTTTACAGTAATTATATTAGCCTCAAATAAGTGCTGAAACGATTTAATTGCTTGTCCCAATTATTATTCTAACTTTAACTCTCAATCAGCTAACATAGAACAAGTGCTTAAATAGTACTATCATTGATTGTATAATACTCAACCATCTCTGAAACTTATCAGTATAATAAGTGTCACGGACTATAACTTAAATTAACAGTAGTTGTTAAGTGTGACAGAAGGAAGGAGGAGACGGGTTTAATTGTAATAACATTTATTCTGCATTTCCATAAACAGTAGATATCGATAAGAATTTCAATTCATTGATTAATCATAGGATTTTACAATATTCAAGTGTCCAATTAGATGCCTCATGAAGTATCGATATCTTTTGACGGGCTGTTGATTAGACGTGGGCCACCATAATATCAGAAAATGGCGACCTTAAAGGTTTGTCAACCGAGCCGAAGGAAGCTAGTATAACGAGAAGATAAAATACAAGTGTTAATTATAAATCTTCTACAACAGACTACAAAACCTTAATATTAGCATAAAGTTACTTTTTCACGCCAAGGAGCATGATGCCTCGCACGGCACCACGAACGCGTGCTCGCTTGCAGTGCTAGAGGACTCGCTGCCACGAAGGGGATAACGTCTTCCGATTGGGAAAAATGGCTGAGAATTGGTTTGGGCTAATTTGGCCTTCTTTTATCGGATTATCTCTTTCATCCTTCCTTAGAGAAGTGGAAATTGTTGACCTGGTCTGGATACTGGTTTCTGCAATATCCGTACTAGAGTATTGGGAGGTCCGTCCTGGCAAAGAGTGGATCGTAGTGCAGGCTTTACACGAGATCTATCTCTATGACCACTGTCAAAAACTGTTGTACCGAATCCAATGTATTGGATGGATAAACCACTTCACCTTTCACACTGTCTCAGTTCTCGCAATATATCAATGAAATGAACCCGTAAGTTTAACAGTGGAATGACAACATTTTGTGATGTTATAGCCTTATATTGGATAGCACTAGGAATTTGATTTTTTATTACAACGAACAGATAGTATCAAATATATAATCTGGAGGTTTTGATTTGAAAGTACAGTTAAAGGGAAACTGAGGAAAAGACGAAAAACTATTTAGATTGAATAGTTCCATGTTGCAGTATGAATTAATAATCGTGATAACTGGGTTCAATTGCAACAACGTAGTTTTATTATTAATACGCGTTTCGGTTTAAACCATCGTCAGTTATGTTTAAAAACTTGAAAGATTTTGAGCAACTTATACATGGGGGTGGGCTATGCTTCCCGTCATTTCCCTGTTGGTGAAGGTGTTGATTGTAACCATATGGCCCTTCCTTCACCATCTTCAATCATCCCCCTCCAAGTCTCTCCCGAATTCACCAACTTTACCAACAGGGAAATGACGGGGGGCTTAGCCCAACCCCATGTATAAGTTGCTCAAAATCTTTTAAGTCTTTAAACATAACTGACGATGGTTTAAAAACCGAAACGCGTATTAATAATAAAACCACGTTGTTGCAATTGAACCCAGTTATCACGATTAAGAAACAAACTGTTAGATTGTTTGAAATCACGCGATTCATACACCAATTTGAAGACACTTGCACAGGATAGAGATGGGTGGAGAAAGAGGTTTTAAGTCTGGACCTGTCGAAGGACATAACAGTCTTGAAGATGCTGATTATTATTACACTGCGGAAAGCATTTTGTATCACCTTAGACATGATTCAAAGAACATGGAATGGAAAAAATATTGCTTATGTTAGATGTGTGCTGCGTTATAAATGGTGCTCATATGAAAACTTATTAAAAAAGGTATTAAAAAACCTTTACATTTTTTGAGAATTTTTGTTTAAAAATTAACATCTTAGTGCCATCCAGTAAAAAGTTTTAAGTTGTCTATTATTACCTCGCTGGTAATAGAAATTTATGCTGTCCATCAAATTCTTCGTAACATGCATCAAAATTCCAGTCTCCTTTGATGGCAGATTCCTTCACTTCATTCAGCCGGATTGATTCCTTATGATTCAGTCACCTTCTAGTTTCCACCGGTTAGCTGGAGAAACTCTTGTTTGCCATGGCGAAGTTCTGTCTTCCACATCCATGGCCTCGACCGCTCGCCTGGAAATCCTTTTCTTCCATTCCTACTGGACTCTGAAATGCCTCTCCTCTCTTTTACAAGCTTCTGAGCCTCGTCTATTATGCATGCAAACTCTCTCAGCGAATTGAAGCCGTTTACATTTCTCTTTGCCGTGGGAGAAACGACTCCATTGCTGAGGGAGTGACTGGAGAAAACCTTGGGTTGGTACCAGTCATTGGGTCTGATCCAAGCATTGGCTCCGTGCCATGTCGGTGTATATGATTTTTGGTACCTGCTGCATGTAATGCTTTCTAAATTGAACTGCAAGGGCGACCGCTAAGAGCTCTTTCATAATTAGAGTGATTTCTTTATGCCATTTCCTTGATTCGAATGCTTTCGGAAATAATTTTCTATCTTACATTTGCAATGTCAGTAATCCTATAGCCACTTCCAATGCATCACACAAAACTTTCAATCATTTCTTTGGATTAAAAAATTTTAATTTTGGGAGCTTCTTGAGGGCTGTTTTTAAATTTTCAAAAGCCTTAATTCTGGCATCAGTTCATTAAAAAGGTTCTTCCTTTCTTAGGAGTTGGAGTAGAGTTTCAGCCACCCCTGAATACTTAGGATTTAACTGGCAATAAAATTGCACTGACCTCAAGAATGCTCTAACTTGCCTTACATTAGCTGGAATTGGCCAATTCTTAATAGCTTCGGTGAGGACGTTATCGTAGGGTTTCCCGTTTTCTGAAAATTGGTATCCCAGGGATTTTACCGATTTAACTCGGAAGGCACGATCTTTCCAAAATCTCCTAAGCACCTGCTTTTTTTTCTTTTAGTTGCCGCAATGACTGAGTATATACAGGGTGTCTCACTTAAAGTGAACCAATAGCCAACTTCTAAAATACAAATCTGATAGAGTACTTTCAATGGAAGAATTATTGCACTTTTATACAAGGAGTTTTATGTGTATCCCATTTCCAAAAAAAACAAAAAAAACTGACGCCGTTTTCGATTATGGAAGTCAACTTTGAAATGTGCAATGGAAACCCCTATTTTTAATAGTATTTTCAGAGTGTACACAACATTTGATGGTTTTTCAATTGACCCAACCGTTTAGGAAATGGAGGCAGTGAAAGTGTGGTCTGTTTGGATTTAAAGAAAAGGCATAAAAGAGAAATTGTTCCTAAATACAATGTATTATATGTTTTTTCGAACATAACTTTTTTACAGTAATATAAAACAATGGTTGTACCATAAAAATATAAATGTTCAAACAATTTATATCGTTTCCTCCTCCAGTGCAATGCATGCTGCTCGGATTCTGCACGGCATATCCTCAGGTACTGTTGGTCGACTTCTGTAAACTCTTTAACAGTTCCCCCAAAGAAAATAAGTCGAAAGAAATTAGATCAGGGGATTGAGGGGACCATTCAACTGGTCCTCCTCGACCAAGCCATCTGTCATGGAAAACGTTCGTAACGGCAATCCGGGCTATATGGAGTACTATAGTGGGGCAACATTAACATTTCTAATATCTTACATAATATTTATATCTTATCAACTTTTGTTTTCGTTTAAATTGGTTAACAATTTCTGTTTTTTGGCTTTTCTTTAAATCCAAACACTTCGACTGCCTCTATCTCCTAAACGGTTGGACCAAATGAAAAAAGATCAAGAATAAAGCATTTCTCAAATGTTGTATAAAATCTGAAAATACCATTAAAAATAGGGGTTGCCATTGCTTATTTCAAAGTTGACTTCCATACTCGAATTAAGCGTCGGTTTTTTTGGAAGTGGAATACACAAAAAATCCTCACATATCAGTACAATAATTCGTCCATTAAAAGTACAGTCAAATTTGCATTTTAGAAGTTTGCTATTGGTTCACTCAGAAGATAATTGTTTCACTTTAGGCGAGACACCATCTTAAAATTTCGTCAATATGATATTACACCATTGTCAAGTAGCCCCCATAAAATTTTATTTGGTGAAGAACAGCTTCTGGTAGTTTATCTACTAAACTATCAATATTGGGCACCAGAGCGCGATTATATTTTGAGATTTGGTTAATTTAATGAAATTCAACACGCATCCAGAGTCCATTTTTTGCCACATAAGACTTAGGGATGCATAACAAGAAGTAAACATACGAATTAGCTTTTTTAAATAACTTACATAATGTTTTCTCACTTCATTTTCTTCATTTTGTTTATTGGGGTAGATCTTCAGATTAATTCAATAGCCCGTTGAACTCGTCTTTGTGGTGGTAGCTCTGTTGAAGTTCATCCGAGAATAAACGTTTATTATTTTTGATTATTAATTAAATCCTTAAATTAAGAGTGTAGCGACCCAATTGTTTTTTTAAATTATCATACGAAACATTACCTTGTTTGATTTTTTTTTTGTGAATACGGCACAGGCATGAAACAAAATTTAAAAAAAAAAATCAAAACATTTGCTAAATTTAACTGTTAATTGTATTTTTGAATAATTATTGTAAACAATTTATTATTACAAGGAATCAATCACCTTAATTAAATTACTTATAAGATTATTTTACGCTAAAGATGACGACTTAGTCGTTGAAATAAGCATCCGTATGGAATATAATAAATCTTGTGGAAATGTGTTTATTTCTCTTTCAATTTTCATTGTGATATTAACAAGTACCACCTAATACAGTGCTGAACCCACTAGTTCCTATTACTTCTCGAATTCGTGGGGCCATGAAACCCCAGAAGTTTCCGAAAACGGTTTCAAGTAATATTTCTCGTTTCTCAATTACAGTGCGCAGTTAACAGAACAGAAGGTTGGCGTTTTCAATCGCAGATGGCCCTGTCCCCTCATCCCAAAGAATCTCAGTCCGATTCAGATCTGGATATTGCGACGGCCATGGAAGACCAAACTCGTTGCCATGCTCGCTACCTATCGGAAACCAATAGAACATTATCCTATTGAAAGTGTCCTTGTCTTGGAAGGAAGACATCAGGCATGAGCGGGCTAAGCCAGTCGCTCCCTGTTATGAAACGTCTGTTTCCGAACAAGAGACCTTATTACTGTCATTTTCATTATTGCTTAGAAAACCACAGAACGTTGACAGTAGATCATGTGCGCTTGCACAACTATCATCCATTTTGAAGTGGTTCAGATCCCTATGCTCGCCCATCCTTCAATCGCTACGTTATACTATATATTCAGAATTATTGTTTCGATATTCGAATACAACGAACAAGCGTCTGTCAGACTAATCGCCTCATCAGACTAATTCTCTTTTCTGAGAGGTGGTGTGCCGAATAAATTGGCATAAACGACTTAACAGAAGTTAATTTTTAAAAAAACGAACATAAGAATAAATCAGAGTAGCGAAAACAAGTCATCTTTATATGAATCCAAATTTTTCTCAGACTTTTCAGTAATAACACTGTCAAACACCTCATTAAAATTCAAAACGATCAAGTAGTCCATTCAAAATAAAAATTAAAAAAAAATGTTTGTGAACCTACAATCTCTTCAAGAACTTCATAGTGCGAGGCCTTTCCACTGTGCCATGCAGTAAAGCTTTAGTTTTGGAACTTTGGTGCCTCAACTACAGCGGTCATTTGCACCGAAACATTTAAAAAGTTAAAAGATACTCTACATTAAACAAAATAAATACGTACCTTTTCAAACCCGGTTATCCGTTAGGGCCGCGGGGGCAGCTGCCCTATGGAGGATCTCCAGCGCTCGCTATCTTCTGCCATCAGGCGCACGTTCTCAATGGTAATACCCAATGTAATCTAGCCATCTGGTTCTAGGCTGACCTCTTGGTCTCTTACCCACCAGCTTGGAAAATAGCAATTGTCTAGGAAGACTAGTTTGCGACATCCTTGTTATGTGGCCATACCAACGCCACAGACTTCTCAATGAGGAGAAGTAGCGGCTCAACACCTAAAGACTCTTGTGCTGCTGTGCACTCCATCGAGTGGGGTAACACCTGCAACACCTCTCGGGAATCTCACTTGCACCCGCAATCGCACTCTTTTGATCATTACTCAAGACTCATGATCATAGGTGAGAATGGGGGCAAAGATAGATTTGAAAACAGAGCTTGGTTTTGTTTCCTAGCTCACGTTTTGTTACCACGGATCGCCAGAGTTCGCGTCTGACACTGTTTGCTGCACCGATCCAAGCTTCCAATTCTGTCCTCAATCGTAAATGCAGTCCCGAGATACTTGAAGTTCTCTCCTAAATAAAAGAACAATATTATAAAATTGTAGAAAACATTTATAACTGTAGATCAAGGCATGTAGAACTAACAACAATGGTGAATAAATATAAATAAAGTAGTGAATCGTTCTTAGTATTGTTTTCCTTAACAAGATATATAGGCAGGCCTTACAAGTACAACAGTGCAAAAAGAAATTTGCCGAAACCGAATGGCTATGTTAAATCGCTCCATAGCCATCTGGTTTAACGAACATTCTACATCATACCGTAACAAAAGACAAGAAATCGAATTATGCCGAACATTTACTATCGGAAGGTCATCCAATTTGCAAGATAGAAGACTTTGCCCACATTTTTAAGAATCTTTTCAAATCCGAAAAATACCCCCATTTTGGAATCAACCGAAATTTATAAAAGTATTTCGGACCCAAATTCTAAAAAGCTTATTTACAACTATATTTTGATGTTTACCTAATTCTGGCTTCATCTAACTATCCAATGATAACACTACCCAACAAAAAAAAATTTCTATAACTCCAAAACAAATGTGGGTGTTTTTGATGTAAAATGATGCGCCGATTCCGAAAATTCCCACATTATTTTTCTGTCAAGTCTAGATGTAAAGATCTAATGGAATGTTTATATTACATAACACTAATCTTACTATACAGGGTGTCCAAAAAGATCCCCTATTTTTAATGGTATATTCAGATTGTATACCATATTCGAGAAATGATTTATTCTTGGCGTTTTTTCAATTGATCCAGTCGTTTAGGAGATAGAGGCCTGAAAGTGTGGAACTTTTAAAGTTTTGAACCCAATTTTATCGATGAAGACTAAGATAGAGAGCGGGTCTTGCAGGCATTCCTATTCTACTTTTTGATGGTCTTTAAGAATCCGAAGTCAGAATTTCAAAAATCCAATGTTTTTCAATACACACTCGCAGACTCTGCCTCCATATGAATGCTGCCCTCAAGACTTTTGAATTTTTGAAATTCTGATTTCGAATCCTTAAATACCATCAAAAAGAATAGGAATGTCTGCAAGACTCACACTCTATCTCTGTCTTCATCGATAAAATTGGGTTCAAAACTTTAAAAATTCCACACTTTCATGCCTCTATCTCCTAATAGCAAGGAATTGTGATGTGATAGGAAGTTTAAATTATCAAATTCGTTTTTTACGATACAAAATACTTCAGAAAAACCCTTGAACGTCCCGGAGATAAAAATCGTGTTGGGTTGTGTAATTGTTAACTTTGTATTCATAACTGTAGCTTGATGTTTATTCAATTCTCGACCTATGACATTCGTACTAGCCAATCACAAGTACCCAATTGTAAATTGCTACTTATCTTTGTTAATTGGTGGTCCCATCAACCAATCGTAACTTATTACCAATCATGCAATCGTTGTGCCATACCTTTCAGTAATTGCTGTAATTCCTCTTTTGTAGACTTGAAAAAGGCGGGAATGCGGAAACTAGTCGTCAAAAATTCCTTTTTGCACACTATGTTGTATTGTAAGACCTCTAATATCTCCTTAATAAATATATAATAAAAAAAGTTAACTATATAAATAAAACAAACAAAATAAAGTATCTTGGCACAAAAACAATTCAATAAAAATATTTACGTGTGATAAGCTTAAATGTACAGGGTGAGTAAAAAAAAAAAAAAAAAAAAAAAAAAGCTAGCGTGAGGAAAAGCTAAGTTCCAGGACAATAGGTTTTGTTGAATAAACCTATTGTTGGATATACATATTGTTGCAAAACCTATTGTCCTGGGACTTAGTTTTTTCCCTCACGCCGGTTTTTATTGAGTCACCTTGTATTTATAGAGCTTTATTACTTTCAAATATTGTAATGTTTTTCCAATTCCTTCTTGATCATTTTCCAACATACAACTGTGGAACCACAATGCGCTTTTGATAGACGTATAGACAGGATAACTGATGACAAGCTTCAGTGACGTTACTGTATGGATGCTAAAAAGGCCGATTTCTCGAGAAACTCTCAGAGGTGCATAGTCGCCGTATAGCTTCAGTCACTTTTACATCAATATTACATTTGGCAAAAGTTCAGCAAAATTCTGACTAAGGTTCGCCATTCGCTGGAAAAGAATTTTTTAAATTAAAGCAAATTTATAACCCATGTTAACCTAATGAAACCTAAGTTAATACGAGAAGCAGCATTAAATCGCTCAACCTTATATCACACTCCCGGGAGACATTCCCTTAATTTGTTTTCATGGGTCACCTTGTGAATTGTGCACCACTTAAAAGTTTGAAAGGGGGGAAATTCAACATTGAAATTTCATATGATAAATTTATTACCAGGCAATCACTTTCATTCAGTTTTATACAAACCTTTCAAAGTCCGTCTTATCAGAAAGCATAGAAACGAGAAATCTTAGGCGAATTTTAGCCATATAATATGTTCTATAAGACAAATACACTTGGGCACGTCCAAATCTAAGATTTTAGACTATCGATGAAGACTGTTCAACGTAGTTGTAAGTTAGTATTTTTTGCGTATCTAATCACATCGAGGCTCGTTTCAGTTAAATTCCCATTCACTGTAAAAAATCATTCACTTAAATTTCAAGTATACGTGATATTTTTGGAATCTTTAAACCCATTAGAAAGATTAAAGAAAATTTCTTATTCGCAATTGCACGAATACAAGATAACAAAAAATAGTGTAAAAACAATGTTTTATGACCAAAGTTCTTTATTCAAAAATTTAGTTTACATTACTTCGTTGGCTTCTGAATTTTGAATTTTGGTAAAGAAAAATGAAGAGTCCAATTTAAAAAGAGAAAAATTGAAAATAGTCCAATTTAAAAAAAAAAAATCGAAATCAGTCATCTTTGGTCATGGACACGGTTTTTTCTTTTCCGCGGTGATAACCAGCTTGCAGTCGCCGTATTCCCACTTGATGGTACATTTGTCTACATCGCAAGGCAATGGGTACTTCTCAGAAAAGCACTCTTTTTTGCCGCCCACGTCCTTTTCACCCTTGACCTCAACGTTGTCATCGTTTACTCTCACACACAGCTGGTTCGGTCTATATTCAGGGACGCTGACACTCACCTTTTTATATATATATAAAAAAAAACATTAAGTTAATTCATCGCGCCACGTTAATATTAGTAATTTCGCTATACGTTACCTCAAATTTTTCCGGCGTGTCGGTCACGGTTCCTCTGGTGTTACCGTTTGGGCCATTTGGTCCGTTTGGGCCATTTTTCGCGTTGCAACTGAAAATAGAATTTTTGCAAACAAATAGAATAAAAAGTCTTGTTTAAAAAGGAAAAAGCTATTAATAAAGCAAATAAGCCCAGTTTATAAATATTCCATTCATTAACAGCGTTTTTTTATATCCTTAGTAGTTAAATCAGAATCGCTGTTCATAGATCACTGATAAGCTGCCATAAAAAAAACCCATTTAAGAAGCCTAATGGATTCCAAAAGGCGACGGGGCCTTTTCTCATGAACAAAAAAATGTCATTTAGAATAAAATAGAATATTTTTTATTTTAAGAGAATCCTTCATCGAGACAAATATTTGTCTAGGAAACTTCGACCAAGATATTTAAACTTAAATGTCCTGGAAGGAAACTTCATTTGTCCAAAAATCATGATTTAGTATAAAACCACAATAGAAAGAATACTTACTTATTATTATTATTATTGTTATTATTAGCCATGATGATGATGATAAATGCGGATGATGACAAATGCAGGAGGAGATAATGGACCCGGCGTTTACTGAAGCCAACGAATTTCGGACTGAGCTAAACTGACTATTATATTTAAGGTTGGAAGACCGGTAACAATGCAATGAAAGGATGCAGCTCGATGTCAACTAACACGCGCTCATGCAGAGTCATTATTGTTTGAGTTGTTCCTTTAGACCATTTTTCGCGATAACAATAGAAAAATTAAAAAAAATAAAAAAATAAAAATAAAAAAATAATAATCTTCCTCATAAAACTATATTCGCACTGTGAGTTAACCACGGTCGGTTAAACCGCGGTTACTTAACTTTCCGTTCGTACTGCATCCAAGAGAAATGACGATTACCAAAATGGTGGATGCCGTAATCACTGAGCAAAACGTTCGATATGTACTTGTACAAGTGGCGTTTATGTCAAGTCTAAAAGTTTTCCCCCCAAATCTTAAATAGGAGCTTTTGGTTTCCTTATCAGACCATTCGCTGCTGAGCTTGTTTTATTTTCCTGTTTTTTGGTGCTAACCGACATTTAACCCGGTTACTTAACAGAGCTGAAAATGCAACCGAAGAAGCCCGCACAGTTCTTCTTGATCGCGATTAAGACGAAATCGTGGTTTACTAACTGTGATCAAGGCGTAGTGCGAACATAGCATAAGAAGTTTATAAATTGAAATTAATAATAAAATATAAAATATTACTATGTAATAAGGTGCTATTATAAAATAACATTAAGCTGTGTAAAAAATGGAAAAGACATGTAATGAAATTAAGAAAAATATAGTCTATAATTCCATTTTAGGTTTAATCCATTTTGTATTATCATTTTCACAATTTCTCTACTATCATCACATGAATTCGGATATTCTAGCTTTTAACAAAATAATTTTCTGTTTGGGAAGCCACGAAGAATTTTTCTAAATAATATAAATTATTATAAATAAATATCTTAATCTATTTTCAAACAATGTATTAAATATCTCAATATATTTATTATTTTCGACGGCGTTCCTTTGGCAGGAGTTTAAATCTCTCGAGCTTCGTGTCTAAAGAATTGTTTTCTCTCATTGTTTACCTCGTCAAAATTTTATTCGTTTTATTAGCCTCTGTTTATGCAATTTTTACCGATTCTCCGTTCTTTAGATTCCGCAGAGTTAGGGTTTTTAAAAGAGACTTGCATATCGTCTCATTTCATGTCCATTCGTCACCTGATTGACGAAACCCACCTTGTTCCCCCTATCGACCGACCGGACCGTTCCTATTATGTTCATTATTAAGGAACTCTGGACCATGCGGGTTGTCCGATTTAGAAATATAATTTACCCTCCCAATATAGAAACGTGCAGAGTGGTGCAAAAAAAGTAACCAAAATTCTGAAACATGTACTAATTCATTTGTCTGCTTGTTTGTTCATAGATTGATGTCTTAATCATGCCACAATATACTATGGAACAATGCATTTGGAGCATGGAGCATTATTTCCGAAGTTAATGGTACAGGAGTCATATGAAGTCTTTGGCTTATGTATGCAATGGTTTTGAGGAACATTTACATTTACAAGCACCATCAAAGAAAACCACATTGCAGTGGGTGGACCCAATAACAAGTGATTAAGATTATTGTGAATAATTGTGATTAAGTGATTAGCGACTTACACTTGATAGGAGTTACCATAGCGCGATTTTCGATTTTACCCCTGGGGAAGCCACACCCCGTTCTCCCCCACTTATAACTTTAATTTTACCATTTGAAACCAAGGATTGCAAGGTTTTAGTTATGGCAGACAAGCCCATTTTCTTAACACCATTACATTGATATCTCGCAATAAGGAAATTTCGGAACACAACGAATCATGCCTTCGTAACTTAGTTGTACCTGTTACATTCATTGCTGCTGAACACAATAACACTGCTCGGGAAGCATGATCTGACGAAGTACACGATCTCTCTTCTTATCTGCAGTTGGCAAAAGGTTGCAAGGTAATGCTCCGTTTAAACTTAAGTACGTTAAAAGAATTGTGCAATGGAACTTTTGGTGAAGTGATGGACAAATTTTGCTACTGGAATGCCATATATGGTTTTTTTCACGGGACAAGTCATTGGTAGGCATATTGATTTTCAAGGAATTTGATTGGAATCGCTTGAAGTCGATAAACGCCAAAAACAACTAGAAAACAAACATCAGTTGACTTGTAAAGCTTGATAAACGCCTTGATAAACACCTATTCCGTTTGAAATAAACATCTTCAACCCAATATAGGCGGCGTGGAAGTGGTCTAAGGTTTTGTTGGTTTGCCCTACCTCATTTACCTGAATTTACATTGATAGTTATATTTTATGCTTCAATAAGTAAGTCAATTAAAATGAACATATAACTTCATTTCAATTTAATGAAAGATTCCAAACGATGTTGATTTTCCAAGTTTCAGTTTCATCGGACTCGGTGGCTCAGTGGTTGCGTGATCATCTCTGATGCCCGAGGACGCGGGTTCGACCCCGGCCGAGGACAACGAGGATTTTTTCAGGGGAAAAATCCTGAAATCACGCACTTCCTTCGGAAGGGAAGTAAAGCCCTTGGTCCCGCGTAGTCGTTTGCCGGCTGCACGTTAATGAATCCTTGCGAGGCAAATTTTGCGGCCGTCCTGAAATAACCATGCAGTTGAAAAGGACGTTAATACAAAACAAACCAAACCAAGTTTCAGGTTCAAATCTCACCAAAACTTTCGAGTTTTATAATTTGCGGCATAAATCAGTTTATTGTCCTTTATTTCAATACTGTCGTCAAGAAATATACATAAAGTAACGCTTTTTTTCTGCCTGTCACCCCTTTTTGAATGAAAAGTTGGTTTGTTTGGTATTAACGTCCTCTTCAACTGCCATGGTCATATCAGGACGGCGTTATAGGGGCCGCAAATTTCGCCTGGCATGGGTTCTTTACGTGCAGCCGGCAAACGACTACACGGGACCAACGGCTTTACTTCCCTTCCGAAGGAAGTGCGTGATCTCAGGATTTCCCCCTGAAAAATCCTCGTCGTCCTCGGCCGGAATCGAACCCGCGTACTCGGGCATCAGAGGCGATCACGCAACCGCTGAGCCACCGAGGCCAATCCTTTTTGAATGCAAAGTGGTCGTTTCAAATTAATGGAATACTGCGAGCGCCGTTTCATAATGAAATAGTCTGAATATTCCATTTCCATACCTCTTGATAAGTTCTAAAACGTTGTTGCACGTATTCTGCTGTTCGTTTTCAGTACGTGTACACATTACTCCATTCCATGGCGAAGAAACGTGATCTCTCAGAGAAAGAGAAAGAGCGTATTTTTGGAATGCATTTGGCTGGGAATACCCAGGTCCAAATAGTAATTTAGATTGGATTTATTCAAAGTGCTCTTTCAAAAATTGTTAAAAATTAAAAAACTTTAAGCCAACGCAAATCTAACGGAAGAAATGTGGCCGAAAACATAAGAAAACACGGCGAGACAACCAGACATTGAAGAATCTGGCAATGAACAATAGATTCAAAAGTGTCGGGGATCTGAGGAAGTTGTGGGACTCAAATATCTGGTACCACTACATGGAGAAGATTAAGAGAACACGGATTTCGGTCGCGTGTGCCAAAAATCAAGCATCATCTAATTGCTGCACAAAAGAAGAGATATGAATGGGCGAAAGAGCAACGGCATTGAACTTATGATGACTGGAGTAAAGTGCTTTTTCGGATAAATCGAAGTTCTCCATGATGTTTGGTGATCAAAGGCCACGTGTTTGGTGCAGAAAGGATGAAAGTACCCATGCATCTTGCCTGAAACGATCAGTTAAATATTTGGCAAGTATAATGGTGTGGGGCTGCATGAGTGCTAATGGTGTTGATAAACTGTTTTATCAACTCAAAAATGAATTCCGAGTTCTATAAAGCTATCTTGGAGACATTGCTTATTCCAGCAGGAGAAGTTGTTTCCTGATGACCATTACATCTTCCAACTGAATTTGGTCCCCGCCCACGCATCCAGATCAACCAAGGAATGGTTTGAAAGCTATCAGATGACTGTGTTGAAGTGTTCAGGCAACTCGTCTGACCTCAACCCCATTGAAAACTTTGGGCAGTAGTAAAGAAGAGTATTGCTGCTGCCGATCAGGCACTAAAAACGCATATAAAGCATGCTGATGTAAATCTGGGACGCGATTTCTCCTGTGCAGTGTGAGTCACTAATTCAATCAATGCCTAGAAAAGTGAATGCTCTATATGAAGCCAAAGGTGGTTCAACAGCCTATTAATAAATGCTAAGTGTTTCAAGGAAGGTAAAATTATTGTTTCTTTTCATGTTGGGTGTTCAATGTAAGTTTAAAAACACTTTCAATAAAACTATTCCATTAATTTGTGAAATGATTTTTGCAGTATTCCATTAATTTGAAACGACCACTTTGCATTCAAAAAAGGGTGACAGGCAGAAAAAGTGAGTTATCTTAATCATATTTATTGGGGATAATGTTGAAATAAGGGGCAATAAATTGATTTACGCCGCAAATTATAAAACTTCAAACTTTTGGTGAGATTTGAACCTGGCACTTGGAAAACCAACATCGTCTGGAATATTCCATTAAATTGAAATGAAGTTGTACTTTTAATTATAAAGGTTGAATATATTAAATGATTGATCCATGTTAAATTAGTTTAAAATCTGAACTCCGCTCCAACTTGCTAGCAAATGAAATTGATGGCTTCCTAGTACTGTGCTGCTGGTACTGCCACAAAAGCACGCACGTCAAAAGAAATTGCCTACTCTTGCAAAAATGGGAGACTTGCTCTCGCATTGTAGGGAGAAACCATCGCTTCCCAGAGTATTCCCGTTATGCCGTCGGTAGTTCCACCAGCACCGAGGAATCCTCCCACATCTCCAAGGCTCTCGGAAACTATACCAAAACGAAGGGTGAGTTACTCATGTCTGCCGAAGATGATCGAAGATTTCTTCGTTGGCTCGTAGCTGAGCATTTAGATGGAGGATTTTCTACAACAGCCTCCGCCTACGCACTCATCCAGCCCTGAATGCAGCTTGCCCGTTGGTCATTCCATGCCAGTTCAACCAAAGCTCCCACTCGAGCATCTTCAATTTCGATGAAACTTGGCAGTAAGGTAGCTTGTGTGCTCAAACTAAGTGGGATAAAATATTAGATCCCAGTTTACATTGGTTCATGAGTTATAGCCCCTTATTCTAATATCCCGCGCGCACGACAGAAAGTGCTGAATTTGGTTTCTGCCTTTGCCCGTTTAAAGCAAAGGAGAATAATAAAACTTGGCACTTTAGGCGGAGTAGTAATAACGGCAATGGCCATTATATATTCTTATGCCAAACGTGCCAAAAAATTCATGATACAAAATATTAGACGAACTTTAAGGATCAGCTGCATACCATATTTAAATCTTGCTCCCAAATCTTCTTGTGAGGAATAATTGGCTGCGAAGTAAGGATACCTGCTTGCGTATTGTGCATGTCAGTGGATGTGAATCAACTTTGCCTGATTTTGTGTCAATTTTAAGAAGGGTGCTGACATACATACTTAATATTATAGGACAATTTTTAGTGCTGAATTCAATAACATACGTAATAATAAGAAGTGTTGCTCTAATATGTTACTCACAAATTTTTGTTGAAAAGAGCAATTTTTTAGCAAGAAAATTTTTTCATATTCTATAATACTATGCCTTCTATATCAAGCAAGAAGATGGCTACAAATCAATCTTTCCTTGAAGATGGCAAGAATTTATTATGATGCACTTGACTGCAACTAATGCCATGATATCTACTGGTTTTGGTATGCTTAATGTAATTTGTGGTGGACACGTATGTTATAAAGTTGTGACGCTTTTCAATTGTACTCACATTACAATTGTTTATTTCTTCCTTCTATTTTGAATTACTATCTATTGCCAGTAGGATTAGAAGACAATACTTTGGAACATTTTTATGTATGCTGTCTCTTCATAAAATAATGCAATGGTTGAAATGTTCGAAAGTCACTATTTCTGCTCTTTTCTCAGTTTCATGTACATGTAAAAACTGATAATATGATTTTCACTCATAGATTTGTTTTACTGCGTTTGTTTCTAGGAAATTACATTTATCAGTTACTGGCAAAAGGCATATTATATTTCTCCTAGAATGAACCTAGCCAGTATCACGTTGAAGAATGAGGGTTTATCCTACGACACTCCAAATGTTTAAATTATTGATGAAAATAGGAAAGAAAATTCCACAGCCTGGATTTGAAATTATTTCTCATTAGAAGGTTTGGGAGCAAGATTAGAATTATAGTATCTTGTAGAAAAATGAATGCTCTTTCCAATGGTACTAAAACAAAAAAAGTTAAGATGACCGGTATCCTAATTTTTGGCCTCAAACATAGGCAAAATTTGCCAATTAATTTTTTGGGGCATTTTTGTCCCCACGTATATCTTTTACTGCAAACACCTATAAACTGGTCACAAATATGCCCATCCACAGCTGTCTGCACTGCATTGCCATCCAGCCACAGTTCCTTAAATTTCAGCTTTAATTTGTATCATGAATGTTTGGGCATGTTTGACACAAGTTTGTGAGTGACATATAATGGCCATGACCGATATTACTACACTGGCGAATTCACTGCTAAAATTTGTCTATGTGTCTATGAGTGCCAAGTTTTACTACTCTCCTTTGCTTTAAACGGGAAACAACAGAAACCAAAGTTATAAGTTTTTTTGTCATGCGGAATAGTAGTCTTTTTAAACAAGGGGCTGGAACTCATGAACCAAAGTAAACTGGCGTCTAATATTTTACTCCACTTAGTTTGAGGTCACAGACTACCTTGCTGCCAAATTTCATCAAAATTGGAGATATTCGACTCGGAGCCTTGGTTGAATTGACATGGAATGAGCCCAGGCACAGAACTCCTGATGTCTGTCCGGATCATCCTCGGATAGTTTTTGCTGCATCTGAACTTTGAATATATGCCACTTATTGGTACGTAGAATCCGTGCTATGGATGACTGGAAAATACTGCCTACGCCATTGTTTAGGTTGCCCCATTGGTAGTTGTAAGCCTGTGAAGATGGTGTTAACCGAAACGCGTTTGTGTAATAAACACTATAGAGTTCTCACACTATAAGGTGAAATGGAAGAGTTCGCTTTATCGCGCTCAATAGGTAGGGATAGGTAGGGAAAATTTTTTTAAAAAGCTCTAGTTTTCTTAAATCTTGGCATTTCAACAATAGGCTGCAACGAGCGGTTGTGAAATAAAGCAGCTTGAGTATAAAAAAAAAAGCAGCTCACAGATCGCACATGAGGGCATAAAGTATAATATCTGTATGAGTCCCTACCTATTGAGCGCGATAAAGTGAACTCTTCCATTTCAGGTCGTTGCATATCAAATGTCGGATTTCGAGGTGGGTTCCGCGCTTCAGCACGGTTTCCACGTTTAGTAGCAAGTACCCATAACAAAGTGGTACATTCCCAGAGATAAACCTATCAGCGACCAGCTGCCTGAAATTTGCATGTCTGCGATAGTATTTAATAGCGTTTGAACCCAAGCGAAGATAGTCATGACTTCATACGAATTACGTTTGATAATGCATTACGAGTTCAGTTGAATCCAACTGCATCCAACGCCTCTCGAAAGATCAATAAGGTATTCGGTGTAGGCACCATAAACGAACGTACTGTCCAACGTTGGTTCCGAAAATTCCAGGGCGGGAGTGACGGACCTAGCAAATGAGCCACGCGGCAGACCGCCCAAAATGTTGAATGACTCTGATCTGAAGGATCTGTGAAAGAGGACCCGTCAAAAACTGTTCGGGACCTTGCAGGCGTTCATACTGTATTAGCTGTCCTAATGATCAGATATTGTGTGCTACAAGATAAAAAAGTTTGGAAAGCACTGGTATTGTTTAAGGTACCCTCTAAGTACGAATTAATTTTAAAAAATTTGGTTAATGGGGGGGTCGTTAATAACTCCAAACGCCTCATCAGAGCCAAACAAGTCAATTACAAAATGACAGAAGTTGGTACATGTCGAGTTTATTCAGTTTGGTTTATTCAGTCATTTTTTATTTTTTGAAAAAATTAATATCTCTAAAAAGGATTACCAAATTGACATAAAAATACGCTACGGCACTATTTAAGGTACCCTCTGTGTATACTTTTTATTTGGTTCTGCTATTGGCCGTTTCAGAGGAGTCACAATTTCAACATATCTTTACGACTCATGAGTTTTTAAGTCGAGTTCAGCAAAAAAAAAAAAAAAAAAATTGAGTTTCTGAAACGAACACATAGGCCTACACATCGGCGATATGTCGCACGTGGAGTTACTCTGTTGGTCGTATCGTCCTCCCATTACTTGAAATGCAGCAATACCGCTGGTTATAACTACAATGGCAATCTTACCTTCATATCGAACAGATGCCAAAATCTTCTCCAGCAGGAACTACCAGATAAAAGGCCGATTAATGCGTAAAAGAAAACCTTTGATAGTGAAAAGGAAGAAGAGTTGGTTGAAACAGACGAGAGGATTGAAAAAACCAGAGCACTTATCTGACATATGCACGCTTCGTCTAATGTTGCCACGCACTGTCCTAATGATACTTTTCATAAAGTTTTTGGCAGTTGGCTTTGTGTTCCACTACGTAACGCGGGATTAATATATGTATGTTTGGCTTATGGCGTTTTTCCAGTTCTATAAACTGTTTCCTGTGACACTCTATGCGTTATGTAAATTCCCCCTGCATTGCTGGTGTTCCTTCATTACCATGGACTTGACTTTCAGGTCTACCTAATTTCTGCGGATGAGCCATTTGTTTTTCTTCAATAGAACTACCCTCGAAACTTTATGATAAGAAATTATCTAGATAAAGGGAAATGGAACTAATTCTTGATTGGGGCACTGCAGACACAATCTCCCGTTCCAAAAATTTCCCGTATTTTCTTGTAATCATCCTTCCGTATTACTGATCGACATTATGCTCTATGGGCAGTCGTCATTCTGCATTATTGCATTATTTTTGTTGAAATGTTACAATTTTATGGAATAAAAACTAACATGGACTTTTATGGATTAAAAAAATTAAGACATGGACTTTCATGGATTTTAATTCATTTATTGAAGGAAACATTAAAGTTGCATTAAAAATTCTTAATTAAAATCCTTTCTCAAAATTCTTTTCAATTTTCTCCAGTGCAGAAAAAAGAAAGAACATCGTTGATACTAAAAAAACATTAAAAAAAACCTAAATGTCCGTGAATGTTATTTGTGTAAATAATTAAAAAATTATGCCAGGAGTGGGGTTCGAACCCACGCCCACTTTCGTGGACCAGATTTCAAATTCTGTGAACAATAACAGAAATACTGCTTAAGTCTGGCGCCTTAGACCACTCGGCCATCCTGACAACCCTCTTAACATCCGAACTTCATATACCAAGAATCTTGAATTCTTATGTAATATATGTAAAATTTTATATTCCAACACCTATTGTGATATTTTAGTTTCGAGTTTTTATGAAACAGCCTGTAAAATTTAACAATTAATTCATTGTTAATCTTTGCAATAATCAAGTTTTCTCACCGACTTCAAAATTGTCAACAATTACGGAAGTGTAATTGGTTGCGTTTGCGCAAGTCCTCGTCTACTATTATGTGCAAGCGTTATGGTTATTTTTTTGCAGAATCATACACCTCGCAAATTAATTATAATATACGTTAAAATGAGGTAACGGTTGTAACTGTATTTCAATGCAATATAAATGGGTCGTTGCATTTAAAGTGCTGCTAGTTTTGGCACTAATTGACAAATTATTACTCTGGAAGTTTCGAAACGAATTGTTTTGAATTGTTTCTATTTCCTCAAGATGAATTTCTTATCAAAGCCTTAATAGTAATAAAATTTTCCTAATACATGGTAAAAAAAGATCAGTATATGAGAGGAAATTTCCTGTTAGCTAATTAATATAGAGGGTAACTCAGAATGATGAACCCGATTTCAGACATTTATTCTGTGATGTCTAATGAACGTATCGTAATTCGAGACAAGTGCTTCGATAAAAGTTAACTTTCATAGTTTAGTGTTTTCACTGCAGCCATTGTTGATATTGAACACGACATGCTACGAAAGGTTTGGCAGGAGATAGACTATCGGCTTCATGTGTTTAGAGTAAACTTGATGTCAAAATCTTCTCCAGCAAGAACCACCAGATAAAAGGCCGATTAATGAGTAAATGAAAACCTTTGATAGTGAAAAGGAAGAAGAGTTGGGGGTAACAGACGAGAGGATTGAAATAAACAAAGCACTTATCTGACCTATGCACGCTTCGTCTAATGTTACCACGCACTGTCCTAATGATACTTTTCATAAAGTTTTTGGCAGTTGACTTTGTGTTCCGCTACGTAACGCGCGATTAATGTATGTACGTTCGGCCTATGGCGTTTTTCCAGTTCTATCAACTTTTACCTGTGACACGCTGTGCGTTATGTAAATTCCCCCTGCATTGTTGGTGTTCCTTCACTACCAGGGACTTGACTTTCCGGTCTAACTCATTTCTGCGGGTGAGCCATTTGTTTTTTTTTCTATAGAACTACACTCGAATCTTTATGATAAGAAATTATCTAGATAAAGGGAAATGGAACTAATTCTTGATTGGGGCACTGCAGACACAATCTCCCGTTCCTAAAATTTCCCATATTTTCTTGTAATCATCCTTCCTACGTTTTATTGATCAACATTATGCTCCTATGGGCAGTCGTCATTCTGCAATATTGCATTACTTTCGTTGAAATGTTACAATTTTATGCAATAAAAACTAACATGGACTTTTATGGATTAAAAAAATTAAGACATGGACTTTCATGGATTTTAATTTATTTATTGAAGGAAACATTATAGTTGCATTAAAAATTCACAACTTTTTCAACGTGCATCGTTTGTGTTGGTTTGTCCAGTAAAAATTTTCGTTTTATGCAGAAGTCTCTCGAGAATTGTAATGAAATTAAAGTAGCTCGTGAATTGGGTGATGATTTCAGGATTGAGGCAAAAAATACTGCACACACGACAGTAAATATATCAGACAAAAATGGGGGGAGGGGTTCTAATCCACAAAGAAGAATAAGATAAGATATACCGACTACAGGGAGAACTTTGACATGAGAGTTAATTAAAATTCTTTCTCAAAATTCTTTTCAATTTTCTCCAGTGCAGAAAAAAAAGAAAATCGTTGATACTAAAAAATCAATTAAAAAAAAAACAAACTGAAAGTCCGTGAAAGTTATTTGTGTAAATAATCAAAAAAGTATGCCAGGAGTGGGGTTCGAACCCACGCCCACTTTCGTGGACCAGATTTCAAATTCTGTGAACAACAACAGAAATACTTCTTAAGTTTGGCGCCTTAGACCACTCGGCCATCCTGACACCCCTCTTAATATCCGAACTTCATATACCAAAATCATGAAATCTGATGTAATATATGTAAAATTTTATATTCCAACACCTATTGTGATATTTCAGTTTCGAGTTTTTAAGAAACAACCTGTAAAATTTAACAATTATTCATTGTTAATCTTCGCAATAATCAAGTTTTCTCACCAACTTCAAAATTGTCAACAATCTTGCGTTCGCGCAAGTCCTCGTCTACTATTATAAGCAAGCGTTATGGTTATTTTTTGCAGAATAATACACATCGCAAATTAATTATAATGTACGTTAAAATGAGGTAACGGTTGTAACTGTATTTTAATGCAATATAAATGGGTCGTTGCATTTAAAGTGCTGCTAGTTTTGGCACTAATTGACAAAATTATTACTCTGGAAGTTTCGAATCGAATTGTTTTGAATTGTTTCTATTTCCTCAAGATAAATTTCTTGGCAAAGCCTTAATAGTAATAAAATTTTCCTAATACATGGTAAAAAAAGATCAGGATATGAGAGGCCATTTCCTGTTAGCCAATTAATATACAGGGTAAGTCAAAATGATGAGCCCGATTTCAGACATTTATTCTTTGATGTCTACTGAACGTATCGTAATACGAGACAAGTGCTTCGAAAAAAGTTAACTTTCACAGTTTAGTGTTTTCACTGAAGCCATTGATGATATTGACCACGACATGCTACGAAAGGTTTGGCACTAGATAGACTATCGGCTTCATGTGTTTAGAGTAAACTTTGAACGTTTATCTTCCGTAGGATATATCTCACAATACCATATGTTTATTAGATTTCACAGATTAAACTTCTGAAATCGGGTCCATCATTTTGATTTTGATTTATACAAGGTGACCTAAAACAATAGGGACCAAGTTCAGGAGGTGATTCCTGATCAGAGAAGGAATAAAAATAATCACATGACAACATATGTCCGGAAATGGAAGGATTGTCTTAATAGAGCAATTAACAAAGAACATAACATTACTGTAATAGTAACCGCGTAAACATTACAAAAGTTGTTCCCTTTCCCTGTTTGCCTCTTCCGTTTGATGATCCCTTTCTCATGCAAAAGCTGAAAGATGGTTGCAAACGTTTTGTGATTCGGGTGGTGCCATCTGGTCGGGGTACTTCTCTTGGTATATCCGTACGGCCACTCGACCATTCCCACGTGCTTTTCCATGTGTGAAGACTATCTCAGCTTGTTCCAAATATGAACACCGGACTCCTTCCGCTGCACGACGATCACTCAAGAGTAACTAAAAAAATTTCTCTCTGAATTGTTACGGCGGCTTAATGTTGTGCATACAATGATTGTCATTTCCATAGAAACCATGTATTTTCGTACTTATGTTGATATGAACTTTTTGTTACTTGTGAGGAAGATTTCACCCTCTGAACTTTGTCCTATTGTTTTAATTCATCCTGTATAAACTAAATAAAAATTGCTTAACAACAGTATTTGTCTCATGCGAAATAAATAAGTTATTAACTTATGTAATAAATAAAAATTGTTTAAAAATTATTTTACACATTAAAATCATGAACTTATAAGAAAATAAAAAGAAGACAAAATTACATAATTCGTCAGGTATTTTTCTATATATTCAACAAAACGTTTAAAATCGAAAGTGTCCTACTTTTCTTGAGAACATTCACCAAGATGCAGTAGCTATTCTGACTCGTTTTCTTGGCGAGTCTGGCTTCCTTTAGGTTCTTTTGGTTTTTGGGTCTTGTCGCAGAATTCCATCGTTGGAATAAGTGCCTAGGTAATCTCTGGTTTTTCACCACTGATTAACCTATCCGTTCTTCTAAGATAAGATAAGCATAATAATAATATTATTCGAACAGGTTTGTCTTCAGATAAATTTACGTCTATTACGAAAACTTGTAATAAGGTTGACCTTCCTACTTTCGATACTATTATTCTTAAAGCTAAACTTAAGGAAATCTATTTTGCTTTGAGCAATGATACACATCCATTACATATAATTTCTCATTGGCTGAATACTAAAACTTATACCCGTTCTTCTCAGAAATATAAAATTATTACACGGTTTGTTGTTAGTTCAAAGTTGGGCAGATTTTTTTCCATTTAATGCTATTGATAGTTGGAATGAGTTACCCATGCAGATGAAATTTGATCTAATGAATTGTTGTACTTAAAATTGTATAAATCATAAACGACATGTAAAATATTTATTATATAATTATGTCATGACTGTCAACAGGGTGTAAGTAATTTCATTTTACTTCAGACACAACCTCCCGTTCCTAAAATTTCCCATATTTTCTTGTAATCATCTTTCTTACGTTATACTGATCGACATTACATAAAGACATTATGCTCCTATGGGCAGTCGTCATTCTGCAATATTGCATTACTTTCGTTGAAATGTTACAATTTTATGGAATAAAAACTAACATGGACTTTTATGGATTAAAAAAATCAAGACATGGACTTTCATGGATTTTAATTCATTTATTGAAGGAAACATTAAAGTTGCATTAAAAATTCTTAATTAAAATCCTTTCTCAAACTTCTTTTCAATTTTCTCCAGTGCAGAAAAAAGAAAAAAAATCGTTGATAATAAAAAAACATTAAAAAAAAACTAAATGTCCGTGAATGTTATTTGTGTAAATAATTAAAAATAAATTATGCCAGGAGTGGGGTTCGAACCCACGCCCACTTTCGTGGATCAGATTTCACATTCTGTGAACAACACCAGAAATACTTCTTAAGTCTGGCGCCTTAGACCACTCGGCCATCCTGACAAACCTCTTAATATCTGAACTTCATATACCAAGAATTTTGAATTCATATGTAATATATGTAAAATTATTATATTCCAACACCTGTTCTTATATTTTAGTTTCGGAGTTTTAAGAAACAGCCTGTAAAATTTAACAATTAATTCATTGTTAATCTTCGCAATAATCAAGTTTTCTCACCGAACGCAAAATTGTCACCAATTACGGAAGTGTATTTGGTTGCGTTCGCGCAAGTCCTCGTCTACTATTATGTGCCAGCGTTATGGTTATTTTTTTGCAGAATAATACACATCGCAAATTAATTATAATGTACGTTAAAATGAGGTAACGGTTGTAACTGTATTTTAATGCAATATAAATGGGTCGTTGCATTTAAAGTGCTGCTAGTTTTGGCACTAATTGACAAAATTATTACTCTGGAAGTTTCGAATCGAATTGTTTTGAATTGTTTCTATTTCCTCAAGATGAATTTCTTGGCAAACCCTTAATAGTAATAAAATTTTCCTAATACATGGTAAAAAAAAGATCAGGATATGAGAGGCCATTTTCTGTTAGCCAATTAATAAACAGGGTAAGTCAAAATGATGAACCCGATTTCAGACATTTATTCTGTGATGTCTAATGAACGCATCGTAATACGAGACAAGTGCTTCGAAAAAAGTTAACTTTCACAGTTTAGTGTTTTCACTGCAGCCATTGATGATATTGACCACGTTATGCTACGAAAGGTTTGGCAGGAGATAGACTATCGGCTTCATGTGTTTAGAGTAAACTTTGAACGTTTATCTTCCGTAGGACATATCTCACAATACCATATGTTTATTAGATTTCACAGAGTAAACTTCTGAAATCGGGTCCATCATTTTGATTTTGATTTATACGGGGTGACCTAAAACAATAGGGACCAACTTCAGGAGGTGATTCCTGATCAGAGAAGGAATAAAAATAATCACATAACATATGTCTGGAAATGGAAGGATTGTCTTAATAGAGCAATTAACAAAGAACATAACATTACTGTAATAGTAACCGCGTAAACATTACAAAAGTTGTCACCCCTTCGTGTTTGCCTCTTCCGCCAAATGATCCCCTTCTCATGCAAAAGCTGAAAGATGGTTGCAAACGTTTTGTGATTCTGGTGGTGCCATCTGGTCGGGGTACTTCTCTTGGTATATCCATACGGCCACTCGACCATTCCCAGGTTCAGGTTAAGATCAACTTTAATGTTTTCACGAATAACAATGGCCCAATCCAAACCAGCTTAAGGCATCTCACACGATCATTCCACCACTATCAAATTTCACTGTGGGAACAAAATACTCTGGTAACAGGCCTTACCGAGGCTGCCTTCACACACACACACACACACACACACACACACAAACACAAACACAAACACACAGAATGCCGTCGAACTAGAAACTGGTAGATATAGGTTCATCGTTTCATAGAACCTACTTCCACAGGTTTAGTGTTCATTTCACATGCTTTTTGCATCAAGCTAGACGAGCCGTATTGTTTGCTCTGGTGATGTTTGACTGGTGTGCTTCAGCCATGGAAATCAAAGCCGTGGATTTCTTTCCGTAAGTTATTAATGCTTAGGTTAATATTACTTGTGTACTGGAAGTATTCACGGATAGTGTGATTCAGTCTGTTTGTGCGTATAACGTTCTTTATCTCCCTTCTGTCTCTCTCTCTCTTTGTTATTTTCTGAGGTCGGTCTGGGTGTCTTCCGATACTGGTGATGCCGGAACATTGCCATTTGCATATCACATCACCAACTTTTGAATTTGGATGGTCTAAATGAATTGCGGGGCACGTATTGATATACAGGCTATATCAGAGCCCACAGTTCCAACTCTCCGACGACCTTGCCATCTTTCAAGATGACAATGCTCAGTTACGTCGCTTCAATGTCGCCCGAGAATGGTTCGGAAAGCACGCAGGGGAGTTCCAACGACTGGACTGGCCACACCGAAGCCCTGATATGAACCCTATCGAGCAAACCCTATCGTGATAGTTATTTGCATGAGTAGTAAAAAGCATTTATGCCAGGAGTGGGGTTTGAACTTTCCTGGATCAGCTTTCACATGACTGTGAAAAATCACAAAAACAACTTCTTAAGTCGGGCACTTTAGACCACTCGGGCATCGTGACTACCTCTTTAATATGAATGCTTCATGTACACTTAATCTTAAATTCTTATGCAGTATATGTAAAAAATTCATATTCCAGCCCCTATTGTAAAATTTTCTGCTCAAGTTCCAGGTTTATAAAAATCATCCTATATAATTTGACAATTTTTCCATTCTTAATCTTTGCAATAATCACATTTTCTTACTGACTTCAAAAATGAGGAGCTCAGTGGAAAAGAGGCACATGCCACGTATTAATGAATATTGAGTTTATATTATAGAAAGACAGCACCAGGCATCTAGGCTCTTTTTAATGAACTTCTAGCACAGTGACATTTGACTATTTCATCATAACCCCGTGGTAGAGCAGAGATGGGGGAGTCGGCATTTTCCGAAGGGCGCCAATATTTGGTATACGGATGGCTCCCGACATCATGGACAGTCTGGCCTGGGCGTTTAGTGTGGTGAACCTAAAACCCTTCGCTTTCGTCGACTCGGTCGTTGGGTCACGGTTTTCCAGGCAGAGATGTTAGCTATTATTTGCTGTCTACAGATATGTTTAGATACACTCTAGGTTCGTAGAAAAATTTTCATACACAGTGACAGTTAGGCGGCCCTTAAGGCTATTAAATCTTCCAAGATAACTTCTAAAATTACCTTGGAGTGTCGTCAACTTCTGCAGATCTTGGCTCTCCAAAATAGCGTTACATTAATATGTGTGCCTGGACATAAAGGTATAATTGGAAAAGAGGTCGCAGATACCTTAGCTAAACAAGGTCCGAAGTCGGCACCCTGTAGTCCTGAACCATTTTGCAGTATTTCCAAACAAACCCCAATCAGTGAGATAAAAAACATTTCTTTCAAGCAATGACGAAAAGGTGGGAACAGATCACCGATCAAAGATATGCTAGACTCATGATTAAGAAACCTACTCAGAGTCTAACAACTAGTATTCTGCAGCTTAGTAAAAATAAACTACGGGTTATCATGGACTTTCTTACAGGTCATGATTTATTATGAAAACATTTATTTAGAATGGGGATCCTTCGGGAGAAACCACTATGTTCAAAGTGTAATTTAGTAGAGGAAACAGCCCATCATATTCGCTCTGGTACCCGGCTGAGGACGACGAGGATTTTTCAGGGGGAAATCCTTAGATCACGCACTTCCTTCGGAAGGGAAGTAAAGCCGTTGGTCCCGTGTAGTCGTTTGCCGGCTGCACGTTAAAGAACCCTTGCGAGGCAAAATTTGCCACCCCTATAACGCCGTCCTGAAATGACCATAGCAGTTGAAAGGACGTTAATACCAAACAAACCAAACCAATCGCTCTGGTACATATACGTCCCCTCAAGTTAAATTCTACTTTTCTTGAGGAAATTAACCAAGATTCAGTGATTGGTCTGACTCGTTTTCTTGACGAGACTGGCTCCCTTTAGGTTCTTTTTGGGGTCTTGGCGCAGAATTTCCTCGTTGGAATGAGTGCCTAGGTAATCTCTAGCTTTTCATCATTGATTAACCTACCCGTTCTTATAAGATAAGCATAATGATCAGAATTACTACAGTTCTATTCCTTACGCCCTAAGTAGTATAAGACCGCAGTTATAAATTCGAATCACTAAATGGCAGAGGAGCACTAACACATACCAGCTCCTCCGTGAGAGTTTCCGCTCCTAACGTTTTAAACTCTTTTTATTTTTATTACTAACAAGGATTATTCGTAATTTATCATAAATTGTTAATGATTTGCATAAAAAATTCTTTTAATCGCTCCCAATGAATAACAATTAACATTCCTTACTGGCTATTTTTTCATGTTAATAAATTTCAGAGCAGGCCAGCTAGAATGCTGTGTCTTCTCAAAAGGAGATGGTCTGAAAAGAAAAAATTGATTATATTGTTTTCGAATGGTTTACTTTTTTTAAGCAGAAAATAATTGTTTCTCTTGAGTTTTTGAAATGCCGGCAGAGTTAAAGACAATTAACTTTGTCGGGGGTTATGCTGGTAGCTATAACCCAAAAGGACAACCACAAAATAGATGAAATGAATTAGAATGGTACATTCACACAGACCTTCCTCGAGGTCATGACAAAAAATCAAACTTTTTTTTCTGTAAGGAGATGAGGTTCGTAAAATTTTAATTACTCCAAAATGGCTGTTCGCAGCCAAATACACTACTAGCCAAAAGTAATCGGACACTTTCGATTTTAAACGTTTTGTCGAATATCTAGAAAATTACTTTGCGAATTATCCTGAAATTTCAGGAGTGAAAGAAAATGTTACACCTCATATATTTCAGCGAAGGTTTTTCTCATGAGGCAAACAGGGAACCAGCAACGAAGCGAACCAAAAAAATTATGTTTAGGATCACCTGTAACAAATAATGCTTGAAATACGTTGTAGCTGTAGGATAAGAATATGAGGCTTCTTTTATTTATCTGTGTTCATTTGTATGAGAATAGCACATATATTCATGGAGATTTCTTTAAAAAAATCAAAATGGTTTCTTAAGTTTTTTTCTTCATAATATGGTTATCAACCCAATGCAATGCCATTTTCAGGAATCTTGACAAACTACAGTACAGACAACACCCTGCAATCAGAACATAAAAATTTCAAATATTTGATGAAATATGAGCATTTTTACTAAATAATGTTTAATTGCGCATGCGCAAGCATTACCAAAATGTCTTTTCGATAATTTATTAGTCAAATGTACGTATAGAGCTACTCTTATAAAAAGCCCAAGCAAATACTAGCGAAAATTCAGAAAGATATCGTCGATAGAATGAGTTAAATTTCAGTTGCCTCAAAAAGAAGCAAAATAATAAGGGGTTTTCTCCAAATTTTTATTTTTGGACCGGACACAAGTATAAACGTATTCTCTTTATGCTAATATGAAGACAAATTGACTTCATATTGAGTTCATGTCAGCGTGAGAAAAAGAAGTTGATACTGGTGTCCGTCCATAAATAAAAATTTGGAGAAAATCCCTTATCGTTGTGTTTATTTATGAGAGCAACTGAAATTCTACTCATTGTATCAGCGATATCTTTCTGAATTGTGATGATATTTGTTTGGGCTTTTTCTAAGAGTAGCTCTATACATTTGGCTAATAAATTATGCAAAAAGACATTTTGATAACGCTCGCGCATGCGCAGTTAAACATTATTTAGTAAAAATGCTCATATTTAAACAATTATTTAAAATTTTTATTTTCTGGTTACAGTGTTTTGTCTCTACTGTAGTGTGTCACGTTTCCTGAAAATGGCAATGCATTGGGGTTATAAAAAAAAACTTAAGAAGACATTTCGATTTTTTTTAAAAGAAACCTTTATATATTCCTGAATATACATGCTATTCTCATACAAATGAATACAGATAAATAAAAGAAGCCTCATAATCATATGCTACAGCTACAACGTATTTCAAGCATTATTTTTTACAAGGTGATTCGAAACATTATTTTTTTGGTTCACTTCGTTGCTGTCCCCTATTTGCCTTCGGGAGAAAACCTTCGCTGAGATATATGAGGTGTAACATCCTCTTTACACCCCTGAAATTTCAGGGAGGCTAGTCAAGTATTTTTCTAGATATTCGACGAAAAGTCTAAAATCGAAAGTATCTGATTACTTTTGGCTAGATAGTGTAGTTTCTTTTCAAAAAAGGTTCGTCTCAATGAGAGGAGGCCGTTCATGTCGTATTGGGTTTGGATCGTTGAAATAAATGCTTCTGCTATTCTTCATTTTTATTTCCATTAAAAAAGTCTTAGCCCATTTCCATTAAAAATACGTCAATTCATAGTTCAGTGTTTCCCAAATTGTGAGCCGCGGGATTTTTCGAAAAATATTAAAAATTGCTTCAATAAATTAAAAAATACATTTGTATTAAATTTCCACACATAAACGAATAAAATAAAATACTAAAAATTAAGATTATTTCCGGTGTACCGCGAAAATTTTTAGATTTTTTTTTTGTGTGTTACAAGATAGCATGATAGCAAGATAGCAAGGTACTCTCTAAGTACGAATTTATTTAAAAAATTTGCTTGGGGGGGGGGGGGTTTTAATAACTCCAAAACGTTTCATCAGAGCCAAACAAGTCATTTACAAAAAGAATTCGCCTTAATGACAGGAGTCCATACATGTCGAGTTTATTCAGTTTGGTTCGCTGGTTTGAACCCTACAGTCATTTTATAATTTTTAGAAAAAATTAATATTTCTAAAAAGGATTACCCCATTGACATAAAAAGTACGCTAAGGCACAATTTAAGTACCCTCTATGTATAATTTTTATTTGGTTTTGCTATTGGCCGTTTCAGAGGAGTCAAAATTTCAACACTATCTTTACGAATAATGAGTTTTTTAGTCGATTTTAGCAACAAAAAAAAATTGAGTTTCTGAAACGAACACATAGGCCTTCACATAGTCGGTATGTTGCACGTGTAGTTACTCTGTTGGGCGTTTCGTCCTCCCATTAGTTGAAATGCAGCAATACCGCTGGTTGTAACTGCAATGGCAATCTTACCTTCATGTCGAACAGATGCCAAAATTTTCGCCAGCAAGAACGAATTTCCGGTTCCTACTGGCCCATCCAAAAAAGTAAGGATTCCTCCGCAGCGTATCCTTCTTGAATTTCACTCATTATAGTGCGGAATACGTTAGCTTGATCAACGCCGATTCCTTCAGAGAGCCTGAAAAGCAGTTCTCGGTCGTAGGAGTGCTCAATAGAAATCATTAGTCGCATTCAATACCTTTCACTTATGGGAAAGTGACTTTGTCTTTGCTTAGGAAAAGCAAAGAAAATAGGTTTTCATTGTGAATGAAACCGGGAAGTGAAAAGATCACTTTTGCTGCTTTTGTTACTTTTGCATCTAAAACTGTGTCAGCCATAAATACCATGATGAACATATTGAAATTGTTTGAAAAATAGTAAGTGACTTATTGATTGTGAAAAATGTTTTTTATTGTTCTCCAAGGATTTATTATCCCTTAATTTATAACCAAAAAATTTACAACGTTAAATACGTTACTTACGTTTTTAAATTACAAGTTTTATCAGTGGGCAATCATCGAAACGAGCGAAGCGGCGATCCAATATGGCTACCACTAAACCGAAAGTTAGTAGCTGTAAAGCCAGGAAAGTAAGAAAAGCAAAGGGGAAAGTGGGTACTGACTTGCTTTCAGAAAAGTGACTTTTGAGACTTCGCTTTCCTGCGAGGCTAACGAGAAAGACAGGCTCCGGCACTGAAAAGTCACCTGACCAAGATAGTCTATTAACAATGTAACTTTCATTGTTTCCATCTCGTATTTTAACAATCAGTGTTTTTTCCTTTGTTGGAAACAATTAAGGTTGGATTGTTGCTAGACCTATTTTGATCAGGTGACTTTTCAGTGCCGAAGCCTGTATTTCTCGTTAATCTCGGCTTTCCTGATAATGACGTCACTAAAAGTGACTTAAGCAAGATAAGTGAGAAAAGCGAGAAAACTTAAGAGGTTGTGAACGCGACTATTGTGTTGGAACAGGAAACTTCTTCAGCGACACCCGAAAGCTCAGTCAACTGTGACAAAGTAGGAAAGCACCAAACATCTTTCGCTTTGCCGAGCAAGTGACGATTTAAGTCAAGCATCATTTTGAAGAGGAGCTCCTATCGGAAGCGTCGCTCTCAAACTCTCTCTGAAAGTCTTCGGACAGTGCATCGAAGCAGTCATTCCAGATCTTACTTAGGTCGGTAGGATTTAGTGTTGTGCCGATACCGATACCAATACCAAAAAGTATCGATACTTGCCGGTATCGAGTACTCAAGTATCGGGTATAGAAATATGGCTCAAGTATCGATAGTATCGATACTTTGCATGTCGATACCCGATACTGAAAAAACCTATCAGTCACCTAATGAAGAAGTTCGATTTTCAGCGTTAATTCAGAATCTGTTGAATATTTTAACGCTTTTATTCCAGTGGCTGCCTACTGATTAGGGAAGTATCTTTCGAAGCGTTTGTTTTTATTTCTCCTAACGAGGTTGAGCTGTCGAGCTCACGCCTCGCTCTATGGGCGCACGGGAAATAAAAAAAAAAAGCTAATGACTCGGACATGTGATGATAGCCTCCTAGTAATAGTAGTGAGGTCTAATTGTAATGAGTGATGTTAGCCTCCACGTGCTCCAGTATAGGTTCGACGTCCTCTCAGAAATGCATTTTACCATATAAATAAATACTCATTTTTACTCGATACTATCGATACTTTCTCATTGAGTACTCGATATTGGTATCGAGTATTTTATTCAAGTACTCGATACCGGAAGTATCGATGCTTCTTTGGTATCGCACATCACTGGTAGGATTGTAGTACGCCAACATGATAGCAATGATATTACAGCCCTTGTGCCTTGCAGCCAGAGGAAACGTCTCGTACACTATTCCATCCACTGTTCGGAGGTCTTCGAACGATTTTGGCCCTTTCACATAGCACAACAGCATACATAGGGATATCGATCTGTGTCTTGTGGGGATACTGAGATCATTCTGCCAGTAGCCTTTCCACCACCCTTCTTTCTGATTTTTTTACTGTGGCGCTCTCAGAGTTCATGTGTATTCATTAGTTCAAAATGGCGATGTGTGTCGCACCAAATTGCAAAGTCTTTGGTCTTTTTTTTTTCAATATACGATTACATCATAATTTAAAGCTTAGAGAAAACAGCCAAAATTAAATATCTTTCATAGTAAAGTCATTGTTTCTGCACACGTTGTACTGCGTTATGTAGATATCAAGTTATTACAAGAATGTCCATTTGCAAAACATTATTTTTATTTTCTAATGTTAACTTTCGTCCCTTCGGACATCTTCAGTAGTTTTATCCTCAAATATACTAATTCTCTTCGCCTGTCTGACTGAAGCCAACAAAGAAAGTTACAACAATCCGAAGCCAGAGATTGTTGTGGTAAGACAATACTCAGTCATTTTTGTGAATTAAATAAACTGAAAAATGTTTAGTGTTGATTTTTTAATTAAGTTCCAATTCCGTAGAGTCGTAAGCACCGAGAGAGAAGGCTTCACAATGAAGGCCAGAGGACGCGGGTTCGACCCCGGCCGAGGACGACGAGGATTTTTTCAGGGGGAAAATCCTGAGATCACGCACTTCCTTCGGAAGGGAAGTAAAGCCGTTGGTCCCGTGTAGTCGTTTGCCGGCTGCACGTTAAAGAACCCTTGCGAGGCAAAATTTGCGGCCCCTAAAACGCCGTCCTGAAATGACCATGGCAGTTGAAAAGGACGTTAATACCAAACAAACCAAACCAATCACAATGAAGGCCTCCACACAAATAGTAAATGTAACCCGTCATCTGATGGGAATCCGGTCTAGTGAGTACTGAATTTCTTTGGATTTTTAAATATCTAACAATGGTTTTGACAATGTTGTTTACTTTTGATTGAAATTATCCCGGGCAACGCCGGGTGCCTCTGCTAGTTTTTAATAAGATTTAAAAATAAAACTTAATTTAAAGCGGATGCTAAAATATACTTTTGTGTAAAGTATTTTCCGAAAGTTTGTTTTATCTTAAATTTTAATAAAAAGTCTTATTTTTCATATTGTAAATTATGAAATTTTGAAAATAAAAAGCTTTTAATATGTAAAATTGTAAATTTTAATGAACATTGTAATTGGAGAAACTTGTTGTGTTCACAGAAAATAAAATAAATAAATAAAAATAAAATATTAATCAGGACCCCCCCCCCACCCCATCCTCCCGATCTTCATTGGAAAATTTCTCCTCCCCCCCCAAATGATATAATAACATGTACTTTTATTTGATTACATTAATTAAATATAGTAAATAAAACCCATAGTGTAAATACCCTTCGTCGAAAACGTCTTCGCGCCAATACACTGTCGATTTCTTTCCTACAGCGTGACCACTACTATTCCTTCTCGCTGCTTTTTCATATTTTGCATTGTAATTTGAAATTACAAGGTTTTCAGTTTTAAAGTTCGTTCAAATTTTAAATTAAGTTTTTTAAAACATTTTAATTAAGCTAGAGCGCTTGTCTAGGTATCAAATCCTCGGAAGAAAAGAACTGACGGAAGAATAGAGTCCGAGGGTTTGGCATGCGAAAGGAATAAAACAAGAATTGTAAGAAAGGTAAGAGCGGCTGCAGTGGACCCGCTCCAGAAAGAGAGAATCCAAGGAAGAAAGGTAATTGGCGGAACAACTGCGCAAGTGCGGCCCAGAATTCTCCGAAGGAGAATAAAAGGAGGAAGCAGAGATGGAAAAGGGAATTAGCACGAGGCCCTCAACCGATGACAATTAACGGGATAGATAATGGCCATGAGGATACGACTTTGCCGATCAACCTAGGAAAACTTGGAAGCCACGAGCAAGTAAAAATCAATTTACTCCCTTTAAGACTAATGAATATGGCTATTCCAAAGGATACTCGCCGCAGAAGGGACGTATCGTGAAAGGTGGATCGCCTGGCCAATCTCACCAATTCGAGGAAATTCATCGGAGCTCGCAGAATACGAGGTGCTCTCTCCCTAGAACGCTAACGCAGCAGCCGCCAACGGGAGTCGAAAACCGGAGAAGGCAGAAGGTACCTCATGCCCGAAATATCCCACCACGGAACGATTTGACGAGTGGAACCGGGCCAAAGTATAAGGACTATAGACTTAGCCGCAATTGTTCAAGATTTAATTCGACTAGCATTAATTCGCCCAATGAGCAAGATTCAATAGTAGCAATCCTCTTGGAGAACCCCTGGACGCCGCCCCAAATCCGACACACAGAGCCGTTATTAAACCCGAGTTCTTCAGCTGCAGCGTAAGGGATGTAGCCGACCCGCCCGACACGAATTATCTCGGAGTTACGGATTCGGTCCCATTGCCCCGTCGGACCCCAGCCTCAACACATCGCCTGCTGACCACGAGTATCTTCGCAGACAGCACTAATCTTCTCTCGTGAGAGGTGGACTCCTTAGAAGTGACGTTCCCTATAGCCAATATAGCCAGTATTCTCGCGGGGCGCCCTGCTGAATGTCCGCGCTTGGACTCGAAGCCATCTTCTAAGGGTATTTCTAGAACTACTAAGATACTGAACTTGATAATTCACGTTAAGCCCTTGATTTGTGTTCATCTATTGATTGTGATAGTCTGTTGTCTAATATATTCGTTCTATTCCTCACAGTGCCCCTTGTACGGTCGACAAACCTAACCAGGGTCGAGTTTTTGGACTTGAGATTGTGGTTTAGTAAGCATCGCTCATATGTCAAAATTGCGTAAGATCAGAGCAATTACCATTGGAAGGCTTTGATATTACGCAATTTTGACGTATGAGCGATGCTTACTAAACCGCGATCTCATGTCCAAAAACTCGCCCCAGGTCGCTGCCTTCTAGTGTATCAGTGACGCGTGAACGGAATTCTACATCCGAAAATTTGGAGACCCTGGATTCCCCACTCGCCTGCGCCTACTCCTCATCGTTGTTTGAATTAAGGACGAGCTTTGGACGTCTCGGAGATAGCAGTACGAGTGCATCGGTCAACACCCAACTGATAGCGAACTTAGTATCCGAATTGGACTGAGAGACTTAAATTATTTTTGTAAAATTCAATGATTAACTTTACTTTCATTCATCTTAATGGAACTATTTAGACGAGTTTATTAAAATTGTTCAAATTACCTTCCCCTGTTTCACTCTGGTCGTTTTGCCACAAAAAGACACGACACAAGGCCATTTTGGGGGGGTAATTTTCCTAGGGGGTGATTGTCCAGGGGCAATTGTCCGGCTACCTTCACTCCTCTGAAAATTTGGCTGAGGCCGCAGACATTTGATATGTTCGAAGAATAAGAAAGGGAAATGATAATCTTGAAGACCTTAATACTATGCACTGTCTTATTAGCCATTTAAGAGAGTCCTGTGGTGATAACTTTTTTATTGAATCAGATTCAACTAAGGATATGAGATAAAAGGGCTTTGATGTACAGGGTGGCCCAAAAGTCACGAAGGGGCTTCAATAATTAATATTTTTTTTGTTTAAAAATTGTGATATTTTTGTAGGTTATCGAAAAAGGATGTGAGATTTATTTCTTCTGCGTGTGAAAGATTTCTCCTATCTGTTCAGTGGTATCCATTCGCATAAAAGTGCTCTTTATAAGACGTTTTGCATAACAGCCCTTAACGTCTGTGACTCCAGTGATCTAATTTCTATTTAAACGCAAGGAACCAAACCGCTTTTGCATTTAACTTATCTCTATTGCGCTTTAACACAATACTTCTCAGTGGAAGACGAATGAATGTTAACCATTTCCTCTCTTATACCATGTCATTTTGCTGTAAAAACCCAAAGCATAATGATTAGAATTATTGCAGTTCTATTCGTTATGCCCTAAGTAGTATCAGACCGCAGTTATAAATTCGAATCACTAGATGGCAGAGGCGCTGTCACATACTAGCTCCTCCGTGACAGTTTCCGCTCTTACTGTTTTAAACTCTTTTTATTTTTATTACTAACAAGGATTTTATCATAAATTATTAAAGTTTTCATAAAAAAAATTTCTTTTAATAGCTCCCAATGAATAACAATAAATATTCATTGCTGGCTATTTTTAATGTTAATAAATTTAAGAGCAGGCCAAGTAGAATTCTGCGTCTTCTCAAAAGGAGGTGGTCTGAAAGGAAAAAAATTGAATGCTTTGTTTTCGTAAGAAAAACTCCTGTATGGGCGTGTTCGTTGTAACTGAAAAGTATAATTATTTCTTTTGAGTTTTTGAAATACTGGAATAGGGTTTATGCTAATGGTTGTAACCCAAAAGAAAAAGACCAAAATTAGATTAAATGAAAATAAAAACTTGTAAACATTCCAAGGAGGAGCTTTAGCAGTGAAGCAGAAAGACATTTATACGTTTATTAAAAGGAAATTAACGCCCCCCGCCTCCCGAGTAGGAAAAGGCAAATCATCTATTTTTACTCCTTTAGCTGCACTTTTTACCTCTCCCCAAGTTTTTTTTAATCAATAAAATGATTTTCTCAAACGTAATATGTGAAAAATGTAAAAAAAAAATGTATCTTCTTTCCTTTCTCATCATTTCCGAACGTATGATATCACATGCCATATGTCGCCATAGTTCTAAGGACCAAGTGACTGCCACCCCCGCAAATCCGATCCCACTGGAACAGTTGGGCCTAAACTTCATAGTAATGTAGATCTTGCCTAAAGGAATCTGGATACTGGATTTTACGCCTTTACGTACCTAAATAGCACGTAGATATGTTGCTCTCTCTGAATCCCACCCCCGTAATTCCGACCCCCGTGCAGATGCACATGCCCATGGTAAGCTACATTCCTAATTTCAACCTTCTACCTCAAAAGAATGTAGAAATTATGAAGGGGACGGACTGACATTACAAAACCAATAAATAGCTCCTTACGAGGGTCATTCTTATTCTACTTACGAGGGCAGTCAAATGAAAACCGGAAATATTTTTTTTACAGCTCCTTTATTACAGACAGACTTGGAACGTTATTTTTCAATGTAGTCCTCATCTTTTCGATGCATTTCCGCCACCGAGTCAGGAAGGCATGGATACCTCGGGGAAAAAAATCTTCATATAATGTAGATCTTACTTATAGGAATCTGCATACCGAATTTCACTCCTTTATATGCATAAATACATTTAGACCTTTTGGTCCCCTCTAATTTTCACCCCCAAAACTCCGACCTTACTAGGCTAATCCAAACCAAACTAAATAGTGAAGGTGCACATGCCCATAGTAAGCTACATTCCCAATTTCAACATTCTACCTCAAAAAATGTAGAAATGATGAAGGGTGATTCAAATCGTGTGTAAAATAAAACCAATAAGTAGCTCCATTTTTTCCGCTACTTAATAATAAGCTTATAGATTATGAGCACTTGAGCAACCGTGCGTCAGCAAAGCGATTTCACGTGCGCGCGCCGATGTCAATAATGCTTAAAAGATGAACAGAAAGTAACAATATATTCTTTCTTGACAATCGATTGTTATATGACATCTATGAATTCTTTACACTCACTGTTTTAGCACGTGAATTCGACTTGAAGGGGTTCACGAAAATTCTGAAAACTTGATACGGTCGAGCTAAGACTTTGATGGTCATATTTCTGAAAACAGAATTTGAAAAAGTTAATCCGTTTTCAAGTTATCGTGCAAACGGCAGACGGACGGCCGGATAAACGTACAGACCAAGGGGCTTACGAGCCTCTTATAAGCTTCTTATAAGTTGCTTCCTTCCTTCATGGACCAATCGCCCAACGAGCAGGAGAGGCTCTTGGCTCTTCTCTATAAAGGCCGGTTCCCACTAGCGCGGAACCGCGGCGGAAATACCGCGCGTGACGTAAGCAGCGCGGATTTGACGTCATACCGCGGCGTAAAATCCGCTACCGTCTAGAGTTGAGATGGATTTAACTTAACCGCGACGGTAAAATCCGCCGAGGCAGCATCCGCCAATGAAATCAATGCATTTGTGTGACGTTGACAATCTCTCCAAGATGGCGACGCTAATGGATAGTATCGTTTAGGAGTGCAGCAATCTTAGCGAACATCATCAAATAAACAGCAACACCCTTGCTTGTATCTCCGTCCATTTTTGTTTATTTGCAAAGACTTAAAACGCTACGTCCATTTTTTATGCGTCCATTATGGGAAAAGGCTCGAAGAGAATCCTCGAAAGCGATCTTCGAAGAGACTCTTGAGCTATATCGTAACGTGCCGCGATAGTGGGAACTGATTGGCGGAATTATCGCTGCGCTTAACCGCGGTGGTTTTAACCGTTCCGCTTTTCACGGCGGATAGTGGGAACCGGCCTTTAGGAAATAAAAATATGCCTCCAGCATAAAGAAAGAAACTGATAGAATTCTTTATGTTAAGAAAAAAACTTGTTGAGTTATCTATTGCGCTTTAACACAATACTTCTCAGTGGAAGACGAATGAATGTTAACCATGTCCTCTCTAATACTATGCCATTTCTGCTGCTGTTAAAACCAGAGACAAATGAAAGTAAGAGACTGGCAGTGCCCTATTCATTTCGCTGAGCGCTACTGGTGCCACCGGAAGTGCAGCAGTCGCCCTGTTGTGAGTGGCAAAAACCTAAGGCGGCCTATGCTCTCAATGTAATTTCAGCTGTTTTTGTAGATGATTTCAGGAGGTATTAGTAAGCATAACCTATTTACTGATTTTTTAAAATAAACTTTATTGCATTAACTAACGATAACGTATACTTTTAATGACTTTCAATAGCTGATTCAATGCCTTACGAATTTTTAAAAGAGCACGTACAACTCGCAACTCCTATCGTTATCATGGAGGCTTAGCCAGAGACAAGTGAAAGCATAGATGAAGAAAAATGAAGAAGCAAAGTTATTTTTTCATCCATGGTGAAAGTAAATGAAACTAGAGGAAGGATGAATTTATTTTTTCAGTCTTAACTGATTTTTATTATTAAAAAAGTTGATTCTTGTAACTTAATCAGGTTTTAATACCTAGTAAAGAATTTCATTTGTATTGCTAAATAAAAAGTGAATTTGAACCTCTTCTTACAGCATAACCAATGGAATTTCGAAAATAGCTTCTGTTACACAAAAAATTTAAATTGATTTATTCTTTATTGATTTTTAAATATAATAAGTCGTGATAAGACACTGCGTATATTTTTTCTGTCAGCCGCTTGGTTTCATGGTGATATCCAATATTACAGTATGTGATAACATTAAGTCTAATAAGTCGAAGCACATGATCGTCAAAAGGACACATTTCAAATGAATAGTGAGTTAATTAGTGAAAATATTAATTTTGTTTTCGATTATGAAATGTAATGTTTTTTTTTTAGAATTTTGATAGGCGTATTCAAATTCACTCCTAATGATTTTTTCTGAAATTTTGCACAGCTGTGATGGTGTGATAAGGCCTCTCTATTTTTTTTACTATGACAATAGGTTCTGGCAGCTCTGATATTGCTCTTTCAACGCTTCTTTACATTGAATGCAGATTATAGATTTAATTACAGACCTAGAAACAAATCCTACAGTATTTTCTACAACCGAATCTCAATATTTTGACAAGATTTTAATATCAGGGATTGGATAATAGTGAGACGCATCATCTTATATGGATTCATGATTATATTCATCAGAGTTATACATGAATTAATGTTTTGTGCCCTGCACTCAATTTTAACCTGGTAAATTTAATGCCAATCAATTTGTCATCCTTTGGAAATCTACAATGCAAATGTTTCACTTTCTAATTTTTCGTTTAGCTTTGAAATAGCTATTATACACGGGTGTTTGAGCCTGGTGCTTATTTCTTGAATGACAGTTTTTTTTAATGTATTAATCACAATAAAAACGTTTATACCTATGTTTACTGAAACGTTAGTTAGATGTTTATACTTTATAAAAAATTTTAAAAACTGTGTAACAAAATTTTTTTAAGATAATAAAAAAATGCAATTTTAATTTTTGTTAATCTGATAATGATGGAATATTTGTAAAGGCAGGACATTTAAAAGTTAAATTGCTATCAATAAACAAACCTAACATAATTTATCAAATATTAGCTAATTGATTTTAAAATATTATAAAATTTTAAATTAAAAGAAAATCTGGTAAAATGCTTTCGAAAAGGTGCTTAAATTGATTTTTTTAAACAAAAAACGAAAAGGAAGAAATAATTCGCAGTTCAATATAATAATCAGTTTATTAATCCAAATATTGTAATAAGCAATTAACTAATAATATAATTACTTGTGAACTGAAGCACTGGATCTTTAAAAAAAAACGATTTGACCAATATGTATGAGAATGTGGTCTCCAGTTATTATTAGAAGGGGAGATTATAATTTGTACATCTCGCACAAATCAACAATAATTTGGATTATAATTAGTGAACTGTATATTTTATTTTATTAACTTTCAAATTATAATTTATCTAGGAGAATTTTCCTAGTTAATTGTTTAATATAATCTCTTCCTCCTTTTCCATTTAAACTTTTTTTTTTTAAATTTATGATTAAAAGAATTACCTAATTTATCACCAAATAACTTTTTATCGGATGGGCCGATTTGGATAATTATTTTTTATTTAATAGAGCAAGTTTTTCTGGTGGCCCCATAATAAATTCATCCAGATATCTTTGGTAGATATTATAAAAAATAATTGTTTGCGATTGATTCACATGCATTGTCTCCCGCGATCAGCGTTTCTTGTCAATCCCATAATGGCGGCGCAAAGGCACCACTAGAGGGGAGGTTACTGCCAGTCTCTTTCTTCATTTGTCTCTGGTAAAAAACCTAAGCATAATGATTAAAAATTACTGCGGTTCTATTCGTTATGCCCCAAGTAGTATCAGACCACAATTATAAATTCGAGTCACTAGAGGGCAGAGGAAGCGCTGTCACATACCAGCTCTTTCGTGCGAATTTCCGCTCTTATCGTTTTAAACACTTTTTATTTTTATTACTAACAAGGATCATTCGTATTTTATCATAAATTATTAAAGATTTGCATAAAAAAATTTCTTTTAATCGCTCCCAATGAATAACAATTAATATTTCTTACTGCCTATTTTTATGTTAATAAATTTCAGAGCAGGCCAACTGGAATGCTGTGTCTTCTCAAAATGACGTGGTCTGAAAAGATTAAATGGATAATGTTTTTTTAAATATGTAGTTTTTCTTCTGTACAAGTGTTTACTTTTTAAAAGTGAAAAAGATACTTGTTTTTCTTGAGTTTTTGAAATAGTGGCAGAGTTAGAGTCAAATAAATTTTTCTCTGTCAGGGGTTATGCTGGTGGTTATAACCCAAAAGAACAAACAAAGTTAGATTTAATGAAAATAAATTGGAATGGTAATGGTACATTGGCACTAATCTCTCAAATTAGTCTGCTTTCCTATGTCGAGTTATATGTAATTTCATGCTGTAATATGCTTGAAATAATTTTATCGTTGAAATAAATGCTTCTGTCATTTCTTCAATTTTATAAAAACAACCAATTTCTTTATAAACTCCTTTAGTTGGCCCATTTCCATGAAAACTATGTCAATGCATAGTTCAGTGTTTTCCAAACTGTGTGCCGCGGGATTTTTCGAAAACAATTAAAAATTCCTTCAATAAATTAAAACATACACTTGTATTAAATTTCCACATATAAATTAATAAAATAAACTACTAAAAATTAAGATTATTTCCGATGTGCCGCGAAAATTTTTAGAACTTTTTCTGTGTGTTACAAGATAAAAAAGTTTGGGAAACACTTGTATAGTTTAAGGAACCCTCTAAGTACGAATTAATTAAAAACATTTTGCTTGGGGATAGGGAGGGGTCGTTAATAACTGCAAATGGTCTCATCAGAGCCAAACAAGTCATTTACAAAAAGAATTTGTAAATCATTAGATGGTCAGTGAGGGTTTTTTTAATTGTATGCTAGCCTCAGCTGTTCAAATTAATAGGAAAGAAAATTCTGCAGCCTGGATTCGAACCAGGAACTTTTGGCTCAGACCGCCAACGCGCCAACCAATTGTGCCACTGCGGCCATGAAAGCTAACCGCTATTTACATTACCTTAGGGCTTGGTTGGAGCAGTTACCTATACTCGGGGGCCCGAAAGATGACCATTTCGTAGGGGAGGTGTGAGGATGTAACCATTCTAAAATAAGGGAGGGAAGGGTATTGCTCCTCTTCTCCCGCCCTCATCCCCAAGCTAAAAAATTTAATTTAGATCGGAAGGGTTAGACAGTAAAGCACAGTAAATAATCCCAAAGGATTAAACCTGACTATAATCCCCCTACTCCACCCCCCCTACCCCAGCCTTTTTATTTGTAGGCTAAAAGCTCTTTATATCTGATTTTCAACACATTTTTATTTTTTTATTTTTATACAAATTTTTAATTGCTTCTCTTCTTTTGTCACCTCATTCCATCTCTCTATTTTCTCACGAAAATGAGGTGACAATTACAAGTTCAGCTTGAATCACACTGCATCCGACGCCTCTCGAAACATCAATAAGGTATTCATTGTAGGCACCATAAACGAACGTACTCTCCAATGTTGGTTCCGAAAATTCCGGGCGGGAGTGACGGACCTGGCAAATGAGCCACGCGGCAGACCGCCCAACGTGTTGAATGACGCTGATCTGAAGCGATCTGTGGAAGAGGACCCGTCAAAAACTGTTCGGGACTTTGCAGAGGATCATGCTGTATCAGCGTCGACTGTCAGTAGACACCTTAGGACCATCAGCAAGGTGAAAAAGCAGGACAAATGGTTCCCAAATGAACTTACGGAAAACCAAAATGAGCGTCGGTTGGAGGTGTGTACGGAATTGCTTTTGCGCCATGAAGAAGCGGGAATTCTTGTTCGCATTGAGGATTATTTCGAATAGCACGTGTGAAGGTGTCCTTTCTAGAGGGCCATTAAAGATGACCTCTGCAATCCGACATTTGATATGCAACGACCTGATAATATTTTCCTCTTGTATAATACGGTCCCATCTTCAGAGCGATTAGAACACCCTACAACCACGCAGGAAGGCATCTGCGGTCACTAAAATCTTTTAAAATTACAAAAATTCATCTTGCATCCACACAACTCTATGCTAAATCTTAGCCAACAAAGAAAACCATTGTGCTGAACAAAGAATAACAAGTGACAATGAACAACCAATAGAAAACTATCCCGCGTATGGCCACACTCTGGTTATAAAGGCATTCTATGTCTAATACAAGCTCTTCCGTGAGAGTTTCCGATCTTATTGTTTTAAACTCTTTTCTTTTCCTTTTTATTAACAAGGATTATTCGTATTTTATTATAAGTTGTTAATGATTTGCATAAAAAAATTTCTTTTAATAGCTCCCAGTGAATAGCAATTAACTTTCCTTGCTGGCTATTTTTAATGTTAATAAATTTCAGGGCAGGCCAACTAGAATGCTGTGTCTTCTCAAAATGAAGTGGTCTGAAAAGATTAAATGGATTATGTTTTTTCAAATAAGTGCTTTCTCTTCTGTGTACTATCTTGTTTTTGAAAGTGAAAAAGATAATTGTTTTTCTTGAGTTTTTGAAATAATGGCAGAGTTAGAGTCAAATAAATTTTTCTCTGTCAGGGGTTATGTTGGTGGTTATAACCCAAAAGAACAAACAAAATTAGATCTAATGAAAATAAATTGGAATGGTAATGATACATTCGCACTAATCTCTCAAATTAGTCCGCCTTCCTATATCGAGTTATATGTAATTTGAGGCTGTAATATGCTGTAAAGTTTCTGTACAGTCGGCAACAAAAGTACTTAGCCACCTTCCATTAATTTTCCCTTTAACAATTCCGGTAAAAAGTAACAATTCACGTACACCAAAATGATCATACCCGTATCAATCAATACACACCAAGAAAAACTTTTTTACCGGAATTGTTAAAGGGAAAATTAATGGAAGGTGGCTAAGATCTTTTGTGGCCGACTGTACATGTAATTGAAAACGAAGTTTAATGAAGTAATCAGCACAGAATAAGCAAAATAGAATAGCATATTTAAAAACCGTGGAATGTAATAATAGGGGAAGGCGGAGACTCGAAAGTCGTCATCCTCCCACCTCACCCCCGCCGAAGATTTTATTTTCTTTATTAATATTTTCTTCACTGAATCTCTATTACCCTATATGAAAGAATTTTATTTTTCATATTTTGCATTGTAATTTGAAATTTCAAGGTTTACAATTTAAAAGTTCGTTCAAAATCTAAATTAAGTTTTTTAAAATATTTTAATGGACTGCGCCATTGATTTTCATCACGCTAGGTGGCGGGTCAGTCAAGTATGGTTATAAAGGCACTCTTGTATGGTACTAGTCGTTACCCGTGGCTTCGCCCGCCCGCGCCATCTGTTGAGGGGAATTACAAAGCGAAAGCAGATAATTTTAAATAAAAACCCCAGAAAGTGAGGAAGGTGGGGGGGGGGGGGGGGGGG
>JAHWFO010020942.1:654048-664281 GCA_023313115.1 Rhysida immarginata
TGCTACTAAACGAATAACCATTATCATTGTTTACTCGTTATATTCAATCATGGCACGTTGTCACGATTGTTTGATATATTACATGCCATATCTTAGCATTGAAAGTTCCAATGGTACTATATGGTATCATATGGCACCATAAAGGCACGTGCTACTAAACAATAACCATTATCATTATTTACTCGTTATATTCACTCATGGCACGTTGTTACGAGTTGTTTGATATATTACATGCCATATCTTAACATTGAAAGTTCCAATGGCACCATATGGTATCATATGACACCATTAGGGCACGTGCTACTAATCCAATAGCCATTATCATTATTCGCTCGTTATATTTACTCATGGCACGTTGTTACGAGTTGTTTGATATATTACATGCCATATCTTAGCATTGAAAGTTCCATTTGGTACCATTAAACACATACTACTAAACATTTCACACCAACATTATTTACGCGTTATATTCATTCATGAGACATCCTTGCACGTACACGTGCCATTAGACCAATACCTGCTATCACTATTTACTCTTATGTATTCGTTCATTATATGTTGTGACGATTTGTTTGATATATTACATGCCATATCTGGTTATAGTAAGTTTTTAAGGGGGTATCATAATGGCACCATGAAAGCACGTGCCATTACAGTACGTACTTATTCCAGCTATTTCACGTTCGTACTTGTTCGTGCTCTGTCCCATATTAATGGATTGGTGAAAACAGACTTTGAAAAAGTTAATTCGTTTTCAAGTTATCGTAATAAATACTAAGCTCCCTAGGAATAAAAAAATTCTCTTGATTTAGAGAACGAACTGCCCTTTCAATAATCGTCAAACACGTGCATCCTGCACGCGCACCATCTCATTAACGTTTAGAACATGCGCAGAGCCGAACCCATGTATGTTCTCAACACGCGTTTTCCCGAATGCGAGGATAATTTGTGTCTTCCAGCAATTCAATACATGTACTCTTTCTATTGCAACGCAATGAATTGTGGGATTGTCTACAGACGGACGGACAGCTGGACAAACCGATCACATAAGCACATTTCTATATATAGAAAATGTGCTAAAACTGAGGAACTCTGCTGTCCCATACAGAAAAACTCACTATGATCTAATGACCCACAAATACCCCCCGTTTTTGGCAATAATATACAGCACTAGTTCGTGCATGCTGTCGACGAGTTTCTGTAGCACGTCTGTATCAAGTTCCTCCCACGCAGAGATGACGGCTGCCGAATTAGTCTCGCGCCGAAACGTAAGTGACCCCTTCCAACAAGACAACGCCTCTTGTTACACAGCCAACTCAAATTGGGAGTAGTTCTCAGTGCCTGTACTGAACTGGCCTCCTTGTTCTCCTGATCTGAACCCCTTGGAAAATTTGCGGGGTATTCTTTGGAGGACAGTTTATGCACATGGACGACAATTTGACAACGTGCATCAGCTGAGGGTCACGTACGTTTCGGCGCGAGACTAATTCGGCGCCGGCCGATTCGGCGCTGGCCGTTTCGGCGCCTGTTCTATGCTCTCTTGCCCAATAAGCAACGCGCCACATACAAGTGAATGTTCGAGTTACTAAAAGAAAAAGGAGCCCGCATTGAGCCCCACCTCAATCAGTTGTGATTTTGAATCAGCTGCGCATAATGCTTTGAGGGACGTATTCCCCGATATTCAAATAAGATGATGTATCTTTCATTTAGCCCAAAATATGCAAAAACATCTAGCTAACAGAATATCACCAACCAGACCCATTTGAACGGAGTGGTATGTGGGTAGGCCCTTTCAACCTTGGTTGGCGCTCCAATCCTACAATGCGCCCACATGCAACACTAACTTTGCTTTCTATTTCGCGTCGCCCCTCTGTATTTAGTCGGACTGCACAAAGCCAAATACTCCAGCACAAATATAATGAGAGAAGTCTTTATCTTAAGAAAATAACCCATTGAGTTATCCTTGTTGTGCTTTAACACAATACTTCTCAGTGTTAATCATTTCCTCTCTAATACTATACCATTTCTGCTGTAAAAACCCTAAGCATAATGATTAAAACTACTGTAGTTCTATTTCTTAGCAGATCGCAGTTTATTATTCGAGTCATTAGATGTCAAAGGAAGCGCTGTCTCATACCAGCTCTTCCGCTTTTATCGTTTTAAGCTCTTTTTCTAATTACTGACAAGGATTATTCGTATTTTATCATAAGTTGTTAATGATTTGCATAAAAAAATTTCTTTTAATCGATACCGATGAATAGCATTTAATTTTTCTTGCTGGCTATTTTTCTATGTTAATAAATTTCAGAGCAGGCCAACTAGAATGCTGTATCTTCTCAAAAGGAGGTGGTCTGAAAAGATTGAACAGATTATATTATGACAAAACAAACTGCTGTGTGTGGTTGTTTGGCAAGTTGCGTTTTGTACAGTGTTGTGTTGAAACTGAAAAGTATAATCATTTCTCTTGAGTTTTTGAACTATTGGCAGAGTTAGAGTCAAATAACTCTTTCTTTGTCAGGGGTTATGTTGGTACGTTGTAACCCAAAAGAACAAACACAAAATTAGATTAAATTAGAATGGAATATTAGCCCAGGTTCACCGCAAGGTCATAATATAGATTCAAAAAAATTTTTTAATTGTGGGGGATTGGGGTTTCTAAAAATCTTAATTACTCCTAAATGGCTCTTCGCAGCCAAACAGTTTCTTTTTAAAAAAGGTTCATCTCAATGAGAGGAGGCCGTTCATGTCGTTTTTACTATTAAGTAGCGGAAGAATAGAGCTACTTATTATTTTCACAATGTCCGTCTGTCTGTCCGTCCGTCCCCTTCATAATTTCTGCATTTTTTGACGTAGAAGGTTGAAATTCAGAATGTAGCTTTCTACCTTCACTATTTAATTTGGTTTTGATTGGCCTACTGGGGTCGGAGTTTCGGGTCGGAAATTAGAGGGGACCAAAAGGTCCACGCGTATTTATGCATATAAACTAGTGAAATTCGGTATGCAGATTCATCTAAGCAAGATCAACATTACTGTAAAGTTTGGGCAAAATTGTCCAAATAGGGTCGAAGTTGTGGGGGTATCAATCACATGGTCTTAAGAAATTTATGGCAACACTAGGAGAGGCACCCGGCGTTGCCCGAGATAATTACAGTTGTAGATTAAACAGAACAATCTCATGAAGTTAAATAATAAATTTGTTTTCAGTAATTCTACAATTTCCGTCTATAGACGAAGCAGTTGTTCAGGTGTTTCCGATGTCCGGATAACTTTTTGTCATCTCTGCCCATTACTCATTCATTTCTTCGCTGGCATTTCGATAAATATGAATTATTGCTATAATCCTTCGAAAGATGATTATAGGACATAACATCATATGGTTGGTGGTTTGAAGAGTTGAGTTCATGTATGCTTTGTTATCGTTTATGTTGTCAACTGTAGCTCGAACGAAGGAACTGCGTCCTCTGTCATCTTTCACTCTTTCTCAATAGTCTGTTAACTCTCCATTATCTCCGGTTACGGATCATTATTAAATATTTCTAAGAAAATGTTAACTTCTAAGAAAAGCCCGAACAACAGGAATTCTGCGTATTGTTACAAATTCCATTTTATAATTCTCAGAGGTGGGATGGAACCATCATTCTTAATGAACCTACTTATATTGCACACTTTGCCCGGGACTTTACTTACCCTCTTGTTGTTCTGGCTCAGATTAAAATGCTATCCATCTTCACCCCCGGGGAGCATTACTGGATACTTTAGACCTGTCTTTTAAAATTTCCCTTGCCCTTGACGTATAAACTCTTATACCCTCCTGTTCTGTGTTCAGATGTTTCCAATGCCCGGATAGTTTTTTATCTTTCTGTTGCAAATTTCACTGATCAACAACTATCGAGGCATCTCTTTGCTCAGCATTCCTGGGAAAATGTATGCTGGAGAAGAGAAGTCGGGAAATAGTCGACTTCAAACTGTCGCGGAAGCAGTGTGGTTTCCGACCTGACCGAAGCACGACGAATCACATCTTTGCTCTAAGGCAAATCTTCGAGAAATCCTGGGAGTATGGAAAAGAGGTCTACGCTTGCTTTATGGGCCTCGAAAAAGCATATGACACAGTTCCTCGGGAGAAGCTCTGGCAAATGTTGCAAGAGTATGGAGTGGATGGGCAATTACTGGTTGCTATCATGTCTCTGTACGAAAACTCTGAGATGTGTGTCCGGATAAATGGCATTAAGTCAAGACCGTTCACCATGGGTGTTGGACTCCGCCAAGGGTGCGTACTGTCGCCCCTCTTGTTCATTATCTTTATGGACTGGATAGACAGGGGCAGTCGAGGCGATGAGCGTGTTTGTGTGGGCGACTGCCTGGGGGAGAGGTTGGCGACCTTGTCCTCCTTGCATCTTCTCGCACGATGTTTCAGCATGCACTAGACCGGTTTGCAGCCAAATGTGAAGAAGCTGGGATGAAGATCAGTGTGGCTAAAACTGAGGCTCTGGTCCTTTCAAGACAGCCTGCTCAGTGCGCTCTCCATGTTAGGGGAGCCTTATTGAGACAGGTGGATAAATTCAAGTATCTCGGGATTGCATTCACGAGTGATGGACGGCAGGAGAAAGAATTGGATGCTCGGATCGGTGCAGCAAGCTGTGTCAGACGCGAACTGTGGCGATCCGTGGTAACGAAACGCGAGCTGGGTAACAAAGCTAAGCTCTCCGTCTTTAAATCTATCTTTGTCCCCATTCTCACCTACGGTCATGAGGCTTGGGTAATGACTGAAAGTGTGCGATCGCGGGTACAAGAGGCCGAAATGAGATTTCTGAGAGGTGTGGCAGGTGTTACCCTACTAGATAGAGTGCACAGCAGCACAATAAGGGAGTTTTTAGATATTGAGCCGCTACTTCTCCGCATTGAGAGATCTCAGTTGCGCTGGTATGGCCACGTGATACGGATGCCGCAAACTGGTCTTCCTAGGCAGTTATTTTCCAAGCCTGTGGGTAAGAGACCAAGGGGTCGGCCTAGAACCAGGTGGCTAGACTACATGGAAAATCCGGGTTCGAGTCTCTCGGGTATTACCAGGGAGGACATACGCTTGATGGCGGAAGATCGCGATCGCTGGAGATCCTCCATAGGGCTGCTGCCTTCGCAACCCTAACGGGTAAGTGGGTTTGAAAAGTAAGTAAGTAAGAAATTTTGGCGTCAACTACTAAGGTCATTTTGCGCCTTTTACACAAGTTTTATCTGTACGCAGCCCGGGACAAACACAACCATCCATGTCCACGGCGGGATTCGAACCCACGACCAGATGGTCTCGAGAACTAGAAAGTCTATGCCCTAGCCCTCTCGGCCGCCTGGCCGGCTAAAAAAACATAGTTGAACTCAGGGCTTCCGCTACTTTCCTATACCTTCCTCGGGAGGCGTAATTTCTTGTTTGGATCTTTGAAATGAATGCTTGTCATTTCTTTATTTTTATTAAAAAAATTAATTTCTCTAAAAAGTTTTAGCCCATTTTCATGAAAAATAGCCTGTGTATAGTTCAGTGATTCCCAAAATGTGTGCTGCGGGATTTTTCGAAAAAAATTAAAAATTGCTTCAATAAATTAAAAAAATATTAAATTTCCATACTAAACTAATAAAATAAACTACTAATAATTAAGATTATTTCCGGGGTGCCGCGAAAATTTTTAGATCTTTTTAGCGTGGCACAAGATAAAAAAGTTTGAGAAACACGCATAGTTTAAGGAACCCTATACCCACCGCATCCACCCCCACACACTCCCGGGCGGGGGGGGTCGTTAATAGCTCCAAACGTCTTTTACCAAACAAGTCATTTACCATATATAAGTACACACATACGAGGGGCGAATGATAAATAAGGTCTCCATAGCTGTAACTTTTATTTGTTAACCGATTTTCAAAATTCTTTTTGTATCTTATACTCACATTTGTCCTCTATGTAATGCACTATTCACTTTTCGACGTAGTCCCCATTCCTTTCCAAGCATTGCGCCAACGCGTGACTAGTTGGGTGAACCCGTCGGAGAGGAATTCCGGAGTTGTTGTCGACACCAGGATTGAATGGCAGCGTTTACCTCGCCGTCAGAACCAACTAAAGGGGCTCTTTCTTCTTTGGGAAGTGGTGAAAGTCGCAATGTGCAAAGTCTTTCATTTTTGAACTGCAATTTTTCATCTTTGAACTGTAGGCGCTGCAACGCCTCTGGTGTGTGGTGACTCGTGTGCGGGCGGACGTTATCGTACTCCAGAAGAGGTCCAAAGCTGTATTTCGTTTCACTCGCGAATTCAATCAAACCGAGCGAAGCCGAGTACCTTCTCTAGTATTTTAATATAGCATTCGTTAAAAACTTCAATGTTAATTTTAAGGAGCAATTATTAAAGACCTGCAAAACTCCGCATTTAATGTGCGTCCCAAAATGAAAACCTCATACCTATTTATGAGGTGAAACACAGAAATGAGAATAAGTTGTTGTAAACAACCTGATGTACACTGATATAAGTTTTATTTAATCATCTTATATTGATCAAAATAGAGAAAAAATAAAAGAAAAACGAGGAACTCTGCTGTCCCATACAGATAGCCTCACTATGATCTAATGGCCCACAATACCCCCTGTTTGGCAATAACATACAGCACTATTTCGTGCATGCTGTCGACGAGTTTCTGTAGTACATCTGCATCAAGCTCCTCCCACGCAGTAATGATGGCTGCCTTCAGCTGATGCACATTGTCAAATTGTCATCCATGTGCATAAACAGACCTGCAAAGATTACCACACAATTTTTCCAAGCGGTTCAGGTCAGGAGAACAAGGAGGCCAGTCCAGTACAGGCGCACCATAGCCTAAGAACTACTCCCAAGTTGAGTTGGCTGTGTAACAAGAGACGTTGCCTTGTCGGAAGAACCAGTATGGATCCCCATTTTCTTCAGCAAAGGGCAATAGGTGCATTTCAAGCATCTCTTGATAATTGTACTAGTTCATACGGGATGTGAGGAAGACTAGATCAGTTTTTTCGCCATATCCCAAGCAACCCCGCACCAGTGCCCTTCTTGTTGCCTCTTGGAGAAGACTTACTCCTTTTCCCGAAGATCGTGCCAATAGTATGCCCAACCATCTGGTCCATCTAGTTTGAACTATTTTTTGATCAGAGAAGATGACTTTGTGCCATTTTCTTACCCATCTGCTGTAATATCTGGCCCAGGAACATCTTCATCTTATTCTTCTTCTTGTTGTGTGCTTGTGTAAGCTTCGGTTCACTCTTCTTCTTCTTGTACGAGGGTGAATCAAAAAGTAAGTTACATTCTGAAACAGTAAAGACAGATATAAGTTAAGATCCCATACATACATTCTGAGGAAACGTGAACCATTTATTCCACTCCTCTACATAATCACCCAACAATTGTAAACACTTTTCTGAACATGATATTAACTTTTCCATGCTGCTGCGGTAAAAATCCGGTTTTCTCAACCATGTCAGCACTCCCATAAAAAACGCTAAGCGTTCTGGCGATTTCTTTAATTCTGATTCGTCGATTTTCCAGAATCATCTCATTAACGCGGGCAATGTGCTCGGGAGTGTTGGATGTGGATGGTCTTACTGCGCGGTATTCGTCCGTCAAATCTGAGCTCCCATTTTCGAACTGCTGGCACCACTTCACAATTGCAAGACGAGAAATCACATTATCCTCGTAGACATTGCAAATTTCCTTATGGATTTCAGTGCAATTTAAGCCTTTCGCCCACAAAAAACAGATTGTTCCGCGAATCTCCAACTTGGAGTGTACAACCAGTTGCTGCGCCATGACAACAATACTCATGCGAACGCCATGGATGAAGTAGAATTCTACTTCTTCCATGCGTACGCAGTAAACGCGTGAACACGTGGGATCATGCCAAGTTGCAATTACAGACATACAGGCAACATCCTTAAAAACGGCCAATGATGTCGGGGCTCTTCGAGCGTAACTTACTTTTTGATTCACCCTCGTACCTAAGCATGTTGCTGAAAGAAACAACTCTGCCGACTGTTGATTTACTCACTGCGACATTAGGGCCAACAGTCGGAGAGATGACCTGTTGCATTTCAGGTTTCTAATCATTAGTCTCTTCTGCCTTTCAGAAAGTTTCTGTGGTTTGCCACTTGACTTTTTCTTTTGGTAATCACCACCGAGTCGTAGAAAGTTGTTCACCACCTTCGGAGATCAGCCGATCTTGCTGGCTATAATAAGGTTGGTTGGTTTATTAGAATTTTTGGCGTCGACTACTAAGGTCATTTTGCGCCTTTACCACAATTTATATCTGTACTCAGCCCGGGACAAACACAAACGTCCATGCCCACGGCGGGATTCGAACCCACAACTAGGTGAATTCGAGAACTAGAAAGCCTACGCCCTAGCCCTCTCGGCCACCTGGCCGGCCTATAATAAGGCCCTTTTGTCGTACGTTCAACACTTTACCACGACCCTTGTTGCTCTGATGATTTGGACAGTTGATATGGTTACGGAGCTGTCATAAGCTGGTTACTGTTAGTTGCACTAACAACACTACGCGATGCAAGGACTTTAATATATGCAACAACTCAAGAGTAGTCCTAATACTGGGAATTTTCAAAGGGTTAGGCTATCTTTATGGCACAGCAGACTTCCACTTTGTTCAGATTTTTCTTTGTTTTGTTTAATGTAAGATATCCGATTAGAACTTGGTGCATAATGTAACTACTATTTCTGTAAATACATCAATGATATATTTCGTTTGATTTTATTTTTATGAATTTAACTCCTTGATTAGATGGGAGGCTCTCATTTTGGGAACAACCGTATATTAAATATAATAAGGAGTTGCAATTCAGAATTTTTCAAGTAAAGAGCACTCGATTGTTGCTAATATGAATATCTCGATTCCTAATAATTCAGTCAGTTAAACGACGGGTATAGTAACGAAATTAAAAATTTGATTGTTATTTATTTTAAAATAATCTATTCTCATGACGTATTATTTATGTAACAAATAACGGCAGATTTCTCGAAGAAGACGTTCTAATTTTCATTCTGCATGTTATAAAGTGTTATAATATCTAAGGGAGCGTTAATAAACCACGTGGTCACTTTTTTAACCTTTTTTACCCCCTTCACCCCTCTTCTGTGGTCATATTTGAATCCCCTCTCCCTAAAATTTACGGGATCAGAAAAATTAACTATAAAGATTTTAAAATGCAGAAAAGATTTCTTGACCCCTCCCTCCGTCCCCTTTGTGGTCGTAAGTGGTCAAATCCTGACCGCTCCTCCTTCCTCCCAAATTGAGGACCTGGTTTATGAACGTTCACTAAAAGAACAGCTAGTTTCGTACTAATTTTGATTCCTTATCTATGTGAATTGTTAATAATAATTAATATCTTTTTTTTCTCTTTCTCATTTAGAAGAGAGTGTTATAACAGACATGTGGCCTTTCAATGTTATTGAGCATGAGACACTTGTTTCTAATATATCACTGTCTGGATAGCAATTATCACGGTTGTGCAATAAATCGAGGCCGTTCACCGAAAACATATTGCGATGCCATTAGTCTTCAGTTCTAAAGTACTGAACAAATTCAACAGTTAAGCGTCGATATATTTACTGAAAAATTTTCCATTTAATATTTGTTTTTTTTCATGAAATGCTCATATTAAGAAGTTTTTAGTTCTCTCAATGTATTACTGTGATACCGTCGATAGCAGATCTTGTTCTTTTTTCACGAGAGTGGATTAAACAAATGCTGTTAAGTGCAGTTAATTTATGTGTTTTTATTTTTCTTGCTAAAATGGGATAACAAATATCACACTATTAGTTAAAACAAATTAATGCAGCATGGATTACTTTAAAAACTATACAGAGGATTAAATGATAACGCACAACAAATAACGTTAATCTCAATGAAAAATGGTGCGTCACTCTTCATATCAACATTATTTTAATTATTTATTTATTTTTATGTTTTTTATTGGCCTACTCACTAACAGTAAGAGTGAAGGCCTGTGTTCGTTTCCGAAACTCAATATTTTTTTCTGAAATCGACTTAAAAACTCATGATTCTTAAAGATATGTTGAAATTTTGAAAAAAAAAATTCCTTCTGTACGTATGTTGCAGATAACTACAGGGCAGTATGACGGGAAGCCTACCCGTTCGATTGCAGGGGCCGGCTCGGTCGATTGGCAGAACGGAGGGAGATGAAGGTGGCCTGCAGCAGCCAG
>JAHWFO010020942.1:684555-705155 GCA_023313115.1 Rhysida immarginata
ATAACGTGCTTCATTAATATTTCCACTGCGTAAACATTTTGCTCTGTATTTACACGTTACAATAGGAAAACTAAATCGGAGAAACATCTAATTTTTAATTTTTATGTTGATCTTCATTAACCCATTGGCATATTTTCTTAAAGTTGGATTTGGCAAATGGAAATAAGTCGCACAAAATTATGTATTGTGGATTGCTGATTGGTGGAAATAAGTCATTTTTACTATACTCTTTCCTGCACCTATTTTAAAGTCTTTACGTGCTTGGTGGACGTAATTTTGAATTCGACTGCCCACATCATCACTTTTAAAAGTCACGTAGCTGCATGCAACATTCTGAGTGATAAGATTTATTCATGACTAACATATTGTTTTCCAGCATCGTTGCCATTTTTCCAAACACATAGCCAGAACAACTCAGTCTGAGAGTAACCATGATGAATTTCAATATTTTCATAGCACAATTCTAATTTGAATCCAAAAATTATGGGTAATTTTGGAGAACTAGGTAAAAAGCAGATTCCCACTTTCGAGATCTCTGAAGCAATTAATATTTTAAAGATAAGTTTAAAGATAAGTTTGTTTTATTCTATGCAGTTATTAATTCTAAGGATTTGCAGACAATCATAGAAAAGCACACATGCAATAATTATTAAATTATCTTACTACAGAGTGCAGGTCGAATATCCGTTGTCGTAAAGTAAAATTTGGTATTGTTGAGACCCGCGTGATTGTATTTATCTATATTGTAACCTGCTTGGATGCAATCGTATCCAGGTCGTTGACACGTAGAGCACTTTCCTTCTTCGTATGACTTAAAATCAACGCACGAGTAAGCTGTAAAGGGACATGGACCCACTATCGATTGAAAGTAAATGTCTCCGGCTTTGAAATGGGGGCACATTATCTTGTCTTTCAGCTCTATAAGAAGAAATTTTTAAGGTAAAGTTTGAGGACAATGACACATTTCCAGGCACATGGAATAATAATTCACTGACCATTATAAAGTTTAGATAAGATACTCTCATTATATATTTCGCCGCTACTACATCTCTCGAGGGAAAATCCACCGTCGGGGTAGAAATCGGCATGGCCGTTCGGCTCGAAAGAACCAAAACCTGCAAAAACAGATAAAAGTCTTAGGACTAAAAAGAATATAGTATATGTTTACCAGATTTCTAAGCTTATTTTTATATTTGATAATCAAAACTAGCTTTACTTGTGTAGGAAATTTTAGACCCGTCCGTATGAATGGCATCAACGAACTTTGCATCCGACATGACCAATTTAACCACATCGGGCATATACTGAAAAAAGGGTCCAGCTGGATCCAACCCTAAAAAACGTACAAAGCATATATTGACATTGTAATGCAAAAGAGGGTGTCAATTCGATAAAGATCGATGAAAAAGAGCTCTGTTGAGTCTTTTTTGTGACTAACGTCGAAAAATCTTGGTTTTGAGTTGAATTCACTTTTCTTCCTGAGGTCTTTGGTTTGCTGAAAAAGGGTGCATAAACTCGAGGAAGATTCGATGGAATGAATAATACAGTCAACGCGGTATAACACGATATTTTCACAAAGCATTTTCCATACAACGCGGAACAAAAATTGTGACAGTCTTGCTATAACGATAATCTTATAAGATACTCTTGTTTCTATATTACAATACACAGCATTCTCCCCTATTGCTTGATTTTTTTCTACTACACTTTTATGGTCAAAATAAATGCAGAGTCTCCCCGGTACTTTACATGCACGCACATCGCAATTTTTCAGTTCGAGTTATCTAGGAATTCTCATGTAAATTCAGAAACCAAGCAACATTACAACAGATGGCACAAGTAGCTCGACGATATTATGGGCGTTCACGTTTTAAGATTATTTATCTTTACTCATAATTTTCCTACTAACCCTTCTCTTAATCCTATTAATTAATTCATTGTAATTTAGTTGTCTTAATTGGACTTTGTTTTAATCTGATTTGTATCTGTTCATTTTGGTTCCTCTGGCTGGGGACCTAACTTGTCGGCCTAATGACCATATAGGCTCCGGCTAGGAATTTTATTTGCATATTTGAACTAAATAAATAAATAAATAAATAAAAAGAAGCGCGCACTTTCAAGCTGGTATCAATCCGCGTTGAAAAAGAAACTGAAACTCTTCTAAGGCATCTACTTGATTGCCTACATTTGAATCCTTCCACAATAGAAAAATGCACAACAATTTTTAGTAATAAAAAAATACTGGGGCTGATTGCGCATCTCGCCGACAAATGGCAGCACAAGTCCACGAATACAGTAAATTATAGCCCTAACATTTATAAATCAGCTTTTCAAAGGATTTTGCTTCATGTGCATTGGGGTCTGAAAAAATACTGCTATTGCGACCACGTGTGTGAGGTCGTCTACGATTTAAATGGACATTAAATTTGAGAACGAGCAAATTCGAGGAATGAGCAATCTGAGGGAGGACGTTCGGCGAAAGCGACCAAATCTATGGCCTAAAAAAAACTGGATGCTCCACCATGACAATGCACCCTCTCACTCAGCTCTCCTCACACGCGAGTTTCTTGAGAACTCGATTTGGCAGACAAATGGTTTGGCTCCTGCAGACTTTGCCTCTTTTCGAAAACGAAGATCCTGTTTTGATACTCGTATATTGCGCTGCTGCCATCGAATTAATAACCTCTACGATTTAGGATTCAGTTGCGAAATAATCGAAATAGCAGTATCAACGAATTATATTTTCCAAATGAATCGGAACGTGTTACAAATATAAGAAGTGACTTTTTACAAAACAAATATTCCATGAGAAAGGTTTTTTTTTTCTTACGGTGAATTGTAGCGACAACGTGAAACGGTAAAACTGATTTCATTGTAGCGCATTTCGATTTTTATTTCATTCTTACTGGGACCAGGGTAAAATTGTACTAATTCTGAGTTTCTTATAAAGCGGTTTCCAAATAATTAGTAGTTGCATATCTGATCTATATTGCTGATAAATAAACAGGAAAGAAGCATGTCAAGGGTTAGCAATATGGTAGGTAGTCGATCTTTGCTCCTGAAGATGAGATGTTTCTCGATACGCGTTGAGCACCAGTAAAGACGCTACCATATTGCTAATCCTAGACCTGTTTCTTTCCTGTTCCAAATAATGCTGTACGAATGAGTTGCGTTATAGGAAAGTGACTGTAAAGCTTAACTACAGGTATTGGACATTGAAAACTGAAACACCTGGTAGAAATCCAAAATCTTTATTTAATAAGGTGTTGGGGCACCGTGGGCAGCCAGCACAGCAGCAACACGTCTTGGGAAGGATCGGTAGAGGTCCTGCACAGTTTGCACCCCAAACCATTACTGATCCACCCATTACTGATCCACCTCCGTGTTTGACTGTGGCTGCCAAGCAGTCTGAGTTGTAGGCATCAGAGGGGCTCCTCCAGACGAATACCCTCCCTGTTGTTTGGAAGACAGTGTAGCTGGACTCATCCGAGAATATGACGCGTTTGAGGTCATCCAACGTCCAGGTTTTATGCGTCCGGTACCACTGAACCCGCTTGGAGGCATTTGTACTACTGATGAAAGGCTTCGGTATAGCAACCCTGCCATGGATGTTGGATTTATGCAGGTAACGACGGATTGTCTTCGTGCACACAGGTTCCTGGAGGTGTGTATTCATTTCTGCGGTGATTTCTGCTGCGGTGGTTTTCCGCTTTCGTGCAACAATCCTGGTCAATGTCCTGACGTCTCTTTCCGACAACTTCCGTTTTCTCCTGCAGTTGCTCCTCCTGGACGTGGTTCGTCCTTCCTGTTCATAAGCACACATCACCCTGGATACTGTAGCACGTGAGACATCACAAAGTGTGGCAGTTTTGGACACAGATGCACCTGCTAGACGCGCGCCAACAATCTGCCCTCTTTTGAAGTCGGATATGTCTCCCATTATAGCGCTCTGCACAGACAATTTGAAGCTTACTATCGAACTTTTCTACTGGAGTGACTACCAAGAACTCTGACACGTAATTCATTGATATGCATACGATTAATTACCTAGCAGAAGGTTCTATTCAGCCCTGGGGGTATCCAGTGCTATTTGCGAAGGTGTTTCAGTTTCAATGTCCAATACCTGTAGCTGCATCTACCGAAAAAGGTTCCCTAGAGTCTCTTTATCAACCCTGTTATGCACATCTAGGTTAACAGTTTTATGGTTGGACTAAATCGCCATACAGTACGTTTAAGTTATGGCTTTAAAATACAAGCAGATTTTGCATTCAAGCTTAGTAATTGATGCAATAAGAATGTTATTAAGCAAATAGAAAGATTTCAAAATATTTTAAATTTCTGACACAGCCTATCAATGCACGGGCGGCAAATGAAAAATGAACACTCAGAATGGATGATATGAAGTCCTGTGAATGATCTCGTATAACATTGTTTATTGAAGATACAGGATGTCAGTTTCCTTATGATCAAACAATAGTAACGTGTATAGTTAGGTGCAAATTTGTTCGAATGTTGCAGTCAAAATGATTTCTCAGCTACGCAGTGCTAAGCAGAATATCTAAAATGAAAACTGAAACGTATATTATTTTCTCCTGCTCGAGCACTATAACATATCTTAAATTCACGTCGATAACTCAAAAATTAAAATTGATATACGAAAAAGAAGACAACATAATATATCCTTAATATATAAATTTGTACCTAATATACCCCTTCCCCCTTGCTGCGATGCAAGCCTGAACTCTGTCATGCATTCAATCAGACAAATAATTTCTTGAGGAACGTCATTCCATGCTCGTTCCTCATGTTAGTCTAACTGGACGAGAATCCTAGGCGATTGGTGGACACCAATGACACGTCGTCCAATTCATTCCCATACAAGCTTGATTGGCGAAAGGTCTGGTGAGTAAGCGGCTTTGCTTATGGATATCTCTTAGGGGTGGTTTAACGGACTTTGCCTTGTATCTTAAATGCGGATTTTTCTTGACCACCCTCCATACTGTAGAATGGGATATTGGAAGTTCCATAGTGTTAGGAATTCGTCTCAAAGAGGTCCCATTGTTTGATATCTCTAGAACGAACCTCCTTGCATCTCTTTTTTTCACCTTGGACTTTGGACCAGATTTCTTTTTTGCCTTCGTTTTATTTGGATTTTGCTTAACTAAACGGCCAATAATACTTTTTGCACATTTTAGACGCTTTGATATTTCTCGCACTGACATTCCTTTTTCTCGAAAAGCCAGAATACGACCTTTTTCTTCATCAGTTACTGGTCTCTTTTTAGCCATCATTAAAGAATGAACGAAGAAAGGAAGAAAACTTACAAAAGTGTTCAAAAGCATTTTATGCAAATTACGGTTAGCACCATTAACATCTATAGGTAGAATAGGTGAACTACCGGGTGTTCACTTTTCAATTGACACCAGCGTATATCAAATTAAGCAGCCCTTTACATAACAGTTTCTGTAAAGGCTCTAGTCTGTTGTTGCATAGTAATAATTTTAGTCTAATCAAAAGAACTCGTTTTACCTGTAATTCGCCCCAATTTGGTGTCATTTAACCATTTCCCAGCATATCCCCCTACATGTGCGCCAAGACTGTGTCCAACGATATGGGCGTTATCCAAATCCAAAGAAAAAGACTCCTTGAATAAAAAAAGATATCGGTATTTCTGTCGAGCATTAAAAATACGTCTAAAATTGAGTAACGGTAACGAGCTTTCTACCTTAAGCGTGTTTAGCAAGTTTCCGATTTCTCTTCCTACTACTCTAGCATTGGCTGTAGCTTGAGTATAAAGAGTTTGACTACCATGGGACCAATCGACTAAGATGACATTCACATCACTCACATTCAATAGCGCTTCTTTTATATTCTAAGGAAGACACTGAAGTCATCTTTAATTGCGTATTAGAAGACGGTATCTTCATTAAACGCTTAGAAACTAAGCTACAAAAAATTATACGCGTGATAGCCACATGGAATTTTTATAGGTCTCTACTTACTCTTATCCATGGTGAGTTAACGCTGTCGCCAAATCCATGTGTTAAAAAGAAGGTCTTTTCTCTTGCCGAGTTGTAATCAGAATTTTTAATTGTGTCTATGTCTCTCGACTTGAAATACTCCCCCGTATGAATATTCTTACGAGTATAAAGAATGAAAGTCGTGTTGATTGAAGTTGGATCCCATGGCAAAAAACTCACTGGTCGAAAGATCAAATTAAAAAAGGGGCCGTCATTTCGAAAACATCCAAGATCTCCATAACAAACTGAAAATAAAAAGGAAATAGATAAAAAAATGTCCATAATTTTTTTTTATTAACGTAGTGTTTGTTTTTCTATAAATATGTCCTGCACCAGGTTATAGTGTAACTTCAGTGGACTTGACTTTTAATGACAAAAATGGTTCCTGCCGGAAAATGGAGTCCGAGGACTTTCACTGACACCAAATTTTTTCCATTCAAGCAGTGGTCCTTTCGGATTCATGGGTCGACACGATCATTTCTTATAATCATGGAATCCATGCTATTATGTTTTCTTCTTGTAACGAGGCAGTTGATGCCGTTTCTCCGTAAAAGTTGTTTTAAACGATGGCGGTCTCGGTCTTTGAGCCACACACAAGCCCTTTTTAGAAAAAGACTGTAGACCGTATTTCCAACGCACGGAGGGGTATTTCGTTGGTTGGTTGGTTGGTTGGTTGGTATTAATGTCCCTTTCAACTATATGGTCATATCAGGACGGCGTTACACGGCCGCAAATTTTGCCTCGCAAGGGTTCTTTACATCCTCGCAAGGGGCAAACGACTACACGGGACCAACGGCTTTACTTCCCTTCCGAAGGAAGTGCGTGATCTCAGGATTTCCCCCTGAAAAAAATCCTCGTCCTTCTCGGCCGGGATCGAACCCGCGGCCTCGGGCATCAGAGCCGATCACGCAACCACTGAGCCACCGAGGCCGATACAGAAGGGTGTTTACAGATAACAGCTGGCCAAAAGTTCAGACCATGAAGATACTTAAAAACAATTAAACTTGCGTTTTCCAATAGCCAAATACATGTTACATTCCATATTGTAGTAGCTATTTAAGCCAAATTCCGCCTTACTATTGGCAGCGCCATCAGTCGGAATTCAAGACATCGCAATGATCAAATATTTAGTGTCGTCGCTCTCTTGCGAACCGTTACATGTTACGTGAGATTTGAATTTTTGTATAGTGGAGTTCTGATCCTGTCTTTTGAAGTTGTGGAAGTATCAAATCTGTGCTCTGGTTATTAATAAAAAGAAAAAAAAAAGAAAAAGTTTGACATCCACTTTTATAAGGCATTTGCGAATATGTTCGGGCCATGTCGGCCGTTTATCTATATAATGCTTTGTAATTCCCCTCAACAGATGGTGCGGGCGGGCGAAGCCGCGGGTAACAACTAGTTTTATTGCTAATATTATTGAACTATCCCTAAAAATATTCTGCTAAAAATAAATAAGTATCCCACATATACACCCCTTTTGTATAACATAATTTTAAAGTTATCTTTCACACAGAATTTTTCATCTTAAGCTGCGCTTTGTTCAAGACGTGCTCAAGCAATATTTCAAACAAGAAAGTATTAAGATTCTTCTGAGGAAAATTAATTTCCCATTAATGTGCAAAAAAAACAAAAACAAAAACATTTTACGAGACACCAATTTAACAAATGCGTAATTATTTAACAGTAACCTCTGTACCAGACTAAATTTTACTCCAGCTGATTTCCATGGACAGTTCTCATGATTCGCTGGTTGAAGTATAATTATTTTTAAAGTCATTTTGGTTGAAGCTCTATATCTGAAATATTTTATCTTTTAAAGATGAACAATGGGGAAGTTGCATGAATTTTTTTTTACAAATTAAAGCACTGTTTCATACAGACTGTGTTATGCTGAATACAAAGTCGTTGTTAAATGTATTAGAAATATTAAAGAAAGCTATTAAAACAAGCGCTAGAAACGTGAAACCACGCCTCCCAACGAAAACGACAAGGCCAGCGAGAGACAGGCCAGGGCACTCAAAAATCACATGATCATCGGGGTCCGGCCAACAATTCATCTTTCATTGTCTCCATCTTGGAATTTAACAATCGGTAGTTTTTCGTTTGTTGGAAACAATGAAGGATGGATTGTTGCCCGGACCCCGATGATCATGTGACTTTTGAGTGTCCTGGCCCAATGACGTATATTAAAGATAGACTCCGAATTCTATTGTTAACAGCGGCAAAAAGTGAAGCAAATTGAGCCATGATAGTTCTGGGCAGGAGTGAGCCGTGGAGTAATTAGCTGTCTGGCTGCTTTGTTTTTGAAGATTTTGGGCCTGAGGAATAATTAATTCAAAACCATTCCTCAAAGTTAAACTGCGTACAACTGTACAAACAGACAAAAAAAAAGATCAAGAATCATTTTTCACAAAAATAAATCAAATATACGTAACTAAAATGAAAATACGTAACTGAAAGACAATCGAAACGAAATTGAAATTGAAACCACGATCGAAAAATTGTTTATAAAATATAATAAAATACTTCAAATACAAAGTAAACGAAAAGATAAACTTATCAGTCCGTGATCGGCGTGTGAAAGAATTATTGATCAACTACTCACGTGTTTAGCCATGTGTTTTGCATCAATTTCACTCACTTTCGGCCATGACAGTTCTGGGCATGGAGCTTCCCAATTTGCTTCAAGTTACAACAATAGGATTCGGAGTCTATCTTTAATATACGTCATTGTCCTGGCCTGTCTCTCGTTGGCCTCGCTACCAAACCGTAGCCTACGAGAAACTGAAGCTCGATCTGATTATTAAGCATTGTTGGCTGTAAGCTTTAACCATTGTCAGCGAGAGTGATGAGCAGGCGAGGCCAACGAGATAACAAGGTCTGGAAGCAAAAAAGTCACCTGACCAACTGGGTGCTAGTAACGATCCAACAATCATTGTTTCCAACAAAAGGAAAAACACTTATTGTTAACATCCAAGATGGAGACAACAAATTCTATAGAAAACAATAATTTAAAATTTTCATGCAACTTCCCATTGAATATATACAGTATATGTGAACAAAGAATTAATCTTTTTAAAAAGAAAAGATTTTTCACCTTCACTTGCACTGACTTGCACATAACGTTGGGCGATTAAACCAATGGCCAAGAGGAATTTCAACATTGTGCTGAATCATCTAAAAGAGATGAACTTATATCATATATGTTTAAACAATAATTCTTTAGGAATGTTTTATAACACATAGCAATTTCTAATCAGAGTTTGTGACTAATGCCATATCTCCACTGCACAAAAGATCTTTATTTTCTGGATATTAGCTATCTCCATCAGCAGAGTTCCAGAAAATAAAACGATCCAGAAGTATATCGTGGACAAAAAAAGTTTCAGTTTGAATAGCATGGTTCTTGACGTCATAACTACCAGAATGATATCATAACCAGGATCTTTGAAGTGAAATAAACATGACGGTCAGGCGGCCCATTTCCAGTAAAACTACAACTATCACAGTTAAATATGAAAGATGGGGTGATGGAAAAATGAGCTTATTTCTTGCTTTATAATCAAATTTTCGTCTTCTTTTAGCCCTTTTCATCCTTGCCAGTCTTAATACGCTAACAATTTTGCGTTTGCTTTTGCTCCTTTTTTATCCGAGTCATTCTTCTACAATATATCGCTCTATATTAAACAGCAAGTATATTAGAATTAATTGCATCGTGATCTTATTGTCTTTGTTCTTGGGAGGAAATCTGGCATATTGTAACGACGTGACTAAGAAATTTGTCACGTGACCTCAAGATTCCAGATCTTTCAGGGTCAGGTGGAGACTGCATTATTTGTCCAGACATCTTTTTTTTTCCCCTAGAAACTCAATTGCAGGTGGAGACATAGCATATCAATTACGGTATAATTTATAAAGTTCTAATTTCTGCAACAAGTAAGCGTAGTAATATTCTTTCCAACAAACGATACTATACTGATTGTTAAAATCGAAGATGAAAACAATGAAGGTTACATTGTCGCACGGCGGCCTACTATGGTCAAGTGACTTTTCCGCCACCTCCTAGACAGAAGGCCTACGCAGAGAAACGTCATACATTGTTACATCACACAAAAGCGGCTATTGTTAATCGTATTTCCTCCAATAATAAGCCCTAAATTTGGCCGTTTGATGATGAGGTAACAATGTATACAGTTTCTGTGCGCAGGCCTTCTGTCTAGATGATGTTGGTCGTGGCCTGTCTTTTTCGTCGGCTATCGGGTCTGAGCAACAATCCAACCTTCATTGTCCCCAACTTGGATTTTAACAATCAGTATTTTTTCATTTGTTGCTAGATCTATCTTGATCAGGTGACTTTTCAGTGCCGGAGCCTGTCTTTCTCGTTAGCCTCGGCAGGCTTTGTTTTTAAGCTGGTGTTGAATCTACACGTTAACGTAGACACATGATGTCATGTGCTACGTCATTTCAGATTGAAGCGAGGCTAACGAGAAAGACAGGCTCCGCCACTGAAAAGTCACCTGACCAAGATAGGACTAACAACCATCCAATCTTCATTGTTTCCAGCAAACGAAAAAACACTGACTGTTAAAATCCAAGATGGAAACAATGAAGTTTATATTGTTGCTAGACCTGTCTTGGTCAGGTGACTTTTCAGTGGCGGAGCCTGTCTTTCTCGTTGGCCTCGAGATTGAAGGTTGGACTGTTGCTCAGACCCCGAAGGTCAGACGACTTTTGAGTGCCCAGGCCTGTCTCTCGTCGGCCTCGGCAACAACCCGAAGCCAACTAGAAAGAGAGGTTCTGACGCGGAAAAATCACCTGACCATAGTAGTCCGAGTAACAATGTAACCTTCATTGTTTCAATGTTGGATTTTACCACGGCCTTGTAGAAACTACCAGGCCTGAACATAGAAAAGATAAAACATTGTCACGTCGTTCTGGCGGTGCTATTACAGAAGTAAGTTCAATGTCACAATCTTAGTTCTTCAACAATACATTATTGACGTCATTTCAGGCCTCTGAGTTTCTAGAAGGCCATGACTTTACCAATCGGTATTGTTTCGTTTCTTGAAAACAATGAAGGTTGAACTGTTGGTCAGAATGCTATGGTTTGGTGACCTTTCCGCTTCAGGGCCTTTGTCTTTCTCGTTGGCCTCTGCAACAACTAATTTTCTAAATACAACGTATCTTCTGTTGAGTTGCAACGGAATGTTCGCCAATTTTGCTTAGCCCCTAAAAATGTGCTATTCCATGCTTTGCAGTCAGAAGTTCAACAAGATGACGGGGTAAAGCATCACAGGCGGCAATTTTTAACATGATAATGTTTTAAGGCTGGACATCATTCTACAAAAAGTATGATGCAAAACACGACACAAAAAATCGTAATGGAAACAATTTTGCATTGTTTTTGCACGTTTAAGCATTGTTGACGCCGACTTGAAGCACACGCAGGCACTGAAAAGTCTGAGCAACAAATTTTATTAAGTAGCGGAAGAATGGAGCTACTTATTGGTTTCACAATGTCCGCCTGTCCCTTACTTAATTTGTGCAGTTTTTGAGGTAGAAGGTTGAAATTCGGAATGTAGCTCCCATCGGGGTCGGAGTTTCGGGAGTGGGAGTTAGAGAGAACCAAAAGGCTAACGTGTATTTAGGTATGCAAAGGAGTGAAATTCGGTATGCAGATTCCTCTAAGCAAATCTACATTACTATGAAGTTTGGGCTGGGTCGAAGTTGTGGGGGTGGCAGTCACTTGGTCTTGACAACTATGAGAATATATGGTATGTGATATATCATTCAAATAGAAATGATGAGAAACGAACGAAGATAGATGTCTTTTACATTTTTTAAATAGTACGTTCGAGAAAATCAATTTTTCGATTTAAAAAAATGGAGGATAGTTTAAAAGTGCAGATAGAAGGTAAAAATATATGATCTCAGCTCTTCCGTTACTTTGCAATTTAGACGATTATACCATCCAAAGTAGACGATTATATTATTAAAGTTCGTTTTGTGACAAGTCATTGTACAGAGGGTTGTTAGGGATCTGTGGTGGCAATTAGTATATTTAAATCTGGTGCACGCGTTCATTTCACTTGAGCTATCACGTGGAATATTGTTAGGGTAGGTATTAAAATAGTTAGTATTCGAACAGCGAGCTAAAAATATTGAGTTATGCCGCCGAAAATTAACAGCCCTTTCCGACGTCAAATTCAGCTATTCCGAAATTATGAAAGCATGCAAGAAGCGAGGCTTCGTAGTTTCCAAGAAATAGATATCAAGTGTACTAAATAACATTGGCAAAACTAGAAGCGGCGCCATTCCTGAGAGTAAAAAGCAGGTCAATCCGGAAAATTCCACTAGCCGTATTCCCGACGTCATTCGGAAAATTCGGGCACTCGTAAACGGATGTAACTCGCCAACACAACGGGACATTGCACAGAACGGAGAGATATCTGTGTACACGGTAAACAATTATCAACCGTGATTTACAATTGGAGAAGCGACACAGGAACCACGTTCATAAGTTTTTGCCGCGCCATGTTCAAGAGCGGACCAACTGGCGTAAACTGTATGAACGATACCTGGCAGATGAAAAGGTCACGCGAGATGAGGCGTATGTTTATTTAAACGACTGTAACAAGAGCCGAGCCATTTTTTACAGCCCAAGGGGTTCTAAGGACTTCAGAAAATGATTTTACCCGTGACATCCCCGATTTGTACCAAGATAAGGGGTCGATTCACACTGCCGCATCAACTTGCCTGTTCCCGGAACGCATGCAAGAAGATAGCGGAATCCACTCTATTCAATTCAGCGACATACCCGTCAAGTCGCCGGACGCATCGCCTATAAATTTTTGTGGCATTGGCCTATTTAAACGGGATCTCGGAAAGAGACGACCACGAACAGTGGAGGGTCTTTGAAAAGCGCGTCAACAGGAGCGGTTACGAATTGATCTTGGGGTTTTGCGTTCCGGCCCTCTCCAAAAAGGGGTTTTGCAACTTGTTGCTATAGATTCCTAACAAACCCTCTGTATATATATCTCTTGAAATTGAAGTTACCAGTTAATATATTAAAATTTAATGAAGGTGATGAAAATAATCAGGATGTTTTGAATCGTTGTTATTGTAATAAAACCAAACGACCGTAAAAAGATAAATCAGAAAAGATCACGCTGTTTATAAAATTGTGTGTAATAAATGTAACAATAACAAGTTAAATTGGAAGATCATTTTAATTAATTAGGATGGCGGAACATAAACATTATATAAATACGGCCATAGCAAACAATTGTTTTGTTCAAGGCCACAAATAGCATAAAAGTCATTAATGTGTTGAAGTATATAAAAAAAAAAGAAGTCTTCTTTGGAAACTCTTTCAAGTTTAGGTAGTTTGACATTTTCAACACGAATTAGGAAAGTGCCGTTTAAAGAAGAAAAAAATAAAAAAGTAAAACTTACGACTTTTTCTTCAACACGGAAAATGTGATGTCCATTTATCTTCATCTGTGTAACTACTCTATTTCAATCAATTACTTAAGTATTGCACATATTGATTCAAAAAATTGGTTTCCGAAATATTTTAGCGTGGTGCATTCTCAATTTCATTCAATGAGTTATTTAATGTATTTTAAAATAAACTCGTACATTGGCTAGGGAGACTGTAATGAGATAGATATATCTAAAAATGCGCTGTTACTCATACGACGATTTAGACGAAGCATGTAGCTGTAAGCGAATAACAATAGAGAAAAAGAAAAAACACATTCATGCTTACATAATTGTTTTTCATAATTTGTTTTTCATAATTTGTTTTTATGTATTTGTCATATGCCCGAAGGCAAAGAGGGAAAAATTCTTTTAACATTTTACAAGGAAATTTCCATGGGAAAGCCCACCATTGCCTGTCGTTAAACAATCACGCCAACAAACACAAATATGTTGAAATTTCAACTGTTTCAATGTTTCGAATATTGAATTAATTTAATCGAGTTCGACTGGGGTAATATATAGCTTTGGCCAGAAGTATTTGCCGCCCTCCTCAGAATTCTTAGAAATTTAACTTCTTTTGGCTCTAACAAAAAAAAAGTTAGTTTTTTTTTTTCGTTACGAGAACGCCTTCGTAAGAAAACTTCTCGTGACTAAAAAACGCTAACACTCTATTGTTGTGAATCGATACGCTAAAATGAATATCATAAATAAAGCATCACATCACAAACACGCAATAACAAGCCGCGAGACGTTTAACAGTAGTAAACTTGATCTTTTTTGATTGAAAGTGCAGTATTTAGTGTACTGCTGCTGACGCTTGAAGCATGCAAATTTCTCAAAAAACTCCAACTTATAGTGGCTTACTCTAAAGAATAATATTATTTTTACAAAAATGCCATAAACGTGCAAACTAGAGTTAATCTAAGCGTTTGAAAATACAATTACTTTTACAGGAAGATAAAAAATTAGAACACAAATAACAAAAATAATGGAACTCTCCAAGTATTGTGAAATCACCATAAATCGTTATAAAAAACCGAATGTCATTATAACTTAAATGATTATTGAAACTAACGATTGAAACATGCTTCGTCATCGAGACGACGACGTTTTAGAGCTGTAGATAAACAGGAAGTGAGCGAAATATTGATTAAAAAATACACAAACAAATGAAGTTAAATAAAAATGTGTAAAACGAATCACAAGTGCGAGTGAAGACGGAAAAAATCGAAAAAACACGTCTTGAGCTGTCTTCTGATTTATTCGGATTGATATTTGGGGAACGTGCTGGCCAGGCTAAAACATTAATTTGATTTTCATGAAACCATGTTTTCATCACGTTTCAGGTGTGACAGGTAGCATTATCTTGTTGGAAAGTCCAATTTTTTTTTCCACTAAGAATCTCAGCGTAAGCTCAAGTTGTTGCTTCTAGAATCACTGTATACCCGAAAGAATTTATTCGAACCAGACCACTTTTACCCATAGAGGAAAACGAGCCCCCAAACCATTACTTCATGCCAGTAGACATTCCATCCATCGGGCCGTTTAGGTTAAATCTCTTTTTATTCAAAAAAATCATTCCATACCATTCGTGACTCCAGGACATCTTTTCTTTGGCAAAGTTCGATCTTGCTGTTTTATAATTTATTTTTTTTTTTGCAGGGCGATTTCCTTCTCATCCTTACATGAGAGATTAGTGAATATCACTGTAGTACACGATAAACGGTTCGTCGAGAACAGTCCAGGGCAAGAACATCAACAATTTCTCTCAGTTGCAAGGTGACGAATTGAGATTCACCTCTGGGGTTGAGGATTTCCTTCCTACCCGATCGCTTTTTCACTTTGCCACGAAGTCCTCTTACAAGCACACCTCTGACATCGCACTGAGATCTGTTGACGTGAGCTGCAATTTTTCTCTGGGTATCACGCGCTAATTAATTCTTTTAATTAAAATCTTTAGATAACTAATATTTGATAACTTTACCTAGAGGAATAGCCGTGTCGGGGAAAGGAGGAGGTGGAAAGGTCTAATACCATATAAATTTCTTCTAATAAACTTAGTGAAACTAAATAGATGGTATTACAATTATAGTTCACCCGAGCTATCTCTACTTAGATTTTGTTTTTCTTTTTACAATGAAATTATAAGTAAAGGTTTATCTTCTCTTGCTCGGGGATGTTAATCCAGAGTCAGACCAACGGAGAACGTTTCGTTGTGGGATGCAGAAAGGAGGTATTGGTTTGTTGCCACCGTCGACAAGAATAACGGCGACCTAAATAGGTAAATCGACGAGAGGTGCCGAACTACTCCCATCCACATGAAATAGAAGGAACAAGAGATAAGTCAAGGAAACACAACACTTAACGAAATCTTTAGCACACTAACTTAATGCTATTTCGTCCAATTAAAATCTAATTCTAAACTTAGCATTAAATCATACACCATGATGGCGGTCCGTGAGCCAAGGGTGGCCCACCGCTCGAGATTTCGTTAAGTGTTGCGTTTTCAACCACTGCGTTGCCCTCGCGGGTCAGACTAGATCCCTCTCGGAGAAATATTAGCGTGGATAAAGATGCCTGCGACGTCCCGTCGCTGGATAACTCTGGTCCTTCGGGATTTCGATGGTTGAGTGACGAACTAGACGCTATGGCTTCGTGTCGAACCTCGAAGGGAGCCGGGTTCGCTTTCGCGTCTAGCACTCGATGCGTTTCCTCTCGTTCGTCCGGTAAACTATCGGCATTAACAGAAATGTCCAGTCCTAGAATTTCCGTCGAATTTGATGTGGGTTTACTCAGTCCTTCGTTCGCCGCTTCGTCTGGCGGAGGATTCCGTTTCCTTATTTAGCCGCACATTACTGCATTCAATACAGGAACGTTGACTCACCGCTCGCTGTCCTCTCCGTCTTCAAAAATTATGAGGCGTATAATTTCGAGCTCCTGCTCGTATTCGGACCTCCTTGGATTTATTCGTATCGTTATCGTCCTCTTTGATTGGCTGAAGAGGGGGCCGGGTTCTGCCTCGTTTCTCTTGGCGGTGAGAAAAGTTTTGGCCTTTAACCGACGAAACTACGTCGTATTTATTGCGGCCAATGGAGCGTCGTCGAGATGCTTGGCTTCGGTCGGCAGTCTCAGGGAAATTCTTCTCTCCTCGTGCTTCCTTCTCTACGCAGCACATTGAGGGCCTCGCTGAATCGGAAAGCCTATTTTCTTTTCCTCGTACAGCAACAATCCTTTTCTTTTTCCCTACCGATCCGTCCTCTTTCCCATCTCGGCACTCTGTTTATTCTACACTTTCGAAAATCGCTCTTTTCTTTTCTCGTGTTCTGATTGGCTACTCACCAATCACCTTCGCTTTCCTTCACCAATCCACTTCGCTTTCGTAATTCGTCTTTCCTCGGGCAGCTTCTATTCTCGGGAGGAGGCTGGAGCTTCTCCGCGATGATTTTTTTGTTCGCGTTCTTCCAACTCGCGTTATAATTTTGTCGATGAGTGTATACTAATAGAAGACCTAGTAAAATTAGTATCATTTGTTTTCAGAAGTTTAAAAATCTTTCTAATAATTTCAGATGTTTGATATTGCGGTCGCAGCCTACATCAGACGCAGAGTGGGTGAAGAATAGAAGGCAGAAAGTGTGGTACCAACCCTAAAGCATGGAGGAGGAAATATAATGGGGTGGCGTGCATGTCGGCAAATTGAATGGGCGAAATCGTGGTGTGAGGGCTGAATGTATTCAAGAAAATGCATTCAAATACTAGAAGCTGTGCTGGAGCCGTCCTTTTAATAAAATGTTCGGTGACAACAACATGGATAGACATCCCTCCATGTCACAAGTTATGAGTGACGATGAAGTGGTTCTCAGTTTAAGGGGTTGAGCTCTTGGATTATCCTCCTCAGTCAACAGACCTCAACTCCATTAGACATCTTTAGTGAGCACTCTAGTTCGTCAAAGGAATCAATATAAACTGCTTTGATTTGTGAGCAGCAGACCATATTCCCAAGAAGATCGATGGTTGGTGTCGAGTTTACCAAAAAGAATAACTGCTGCTGTTAAAGCAAAACAAATGTTCCCATTTTCATCAACTGGTAATTTTATTTAACATGAATGTAAAATAATTTAAAGTTATAGAGGTTTTACAAAAGTGCCAAATAATTTTGTGCCATTACTTACAGGGTGTCTTAAAAAAGAGTGCCGTTTTTAAAAATAGAATAGCAGGCAAACTATGACATTCGTTAAAGTTATTCTTGCATGAGACTGATATGTGAGCTCAGGAAGAATAATCTTGTTTTGGTGTGTTTCCTTGTGTTTTGCGGACCGATCTTTTCGGACTGCGCGTAATGATATTCTTAACGGCCTGCATGATGCCCGCTAACTCATCCGTGACACTACCAGATGGTGTAAATTTTTCGTACAACTGTTTCACTGTATTCTGATGAGTTGGCGGGCATCGTTTGACGTCCGTGGTCGGCCATGACGGCACCAAACATTCGTCCGACACCTGTTTGGGATATTTTCAGCTTCTTAACCATAGGTGGGTTTTCTGAGGACGCCATAGCTCTAACGCTCTTCACGTTGGCTTGTTACGGGTCAGCTGGGTTCTGTTTCTGGTTCGTTTTTTATTACGATCTCTATCCTGAGATGGACGCTCTTCTGAATAATATTACTGGTGGTACCTTTACTTACGACATTGCCTTTCTCCTTTGTACTTTCCAATTATTACGAAATTGTACCCTTCCCAAAACATTTTCAAATTTGGTGCCACTGTTTTTGTCAGGTAACTGCGTAGACGTATTCTACAGTACACGTGCTTTTAAGGCACGTGCAATCGCCATGCACGATGTAGTCATGCAGGAAGGCCACATTCTGATACTAAATATTAGGTTACACGGTTGGTTGACGTTTTCTTTTAAATTTTTATGACTTTAATAATTGCTGCTATTCAGCAGTGATCATTTTTCAAAGTCCTTGACACGATTACATGGCTCTCTTGGAAGCCGGCAAAAGAAATGAAGCGCATACGAGATTCAATTCCGGCAGATCAACCCATTCCTTGAATCGACTGAAGTTGACATAGAACGGGAAAAGATATTGGAGACAAATTTAGCTATTTTTACGTAGAATATAATGAATAGTTATTTTAGTAAAGAAATGAAATATGCAATTCTCTAGGAACATATCCCTTTTTCATTATAAAACACGAATTTTTAAACATTATTTTGTATTCTTAATGGAAAGCATCAAGACAATGGGTTCCAGTCGTGAGAAAATTGTTTAAACTGACAATAAAAATACAGATGGAGCCAAAAATGCATAGAAAAGAAAAACCTGTTCAAAAGTTGTACAACTAAACTTATGCAGACATCAAGAGATGACTATAAGGCCTTTGACTTTCATGACACCTCATTCTAGGTTGTTTTATATATTACTTATATATTACATGCCATATCTTATCATTGAAAGTATTCAATGGGCCATAATGGTTTCATCAAACCACATAACATTGAACCAATTTCGACTATCATTAATTTTACGTTATATTTATTCATGACACATCATTCCAAGTTGTTTGATATATTACACGTTGTATCTTAGCATTGAACGTTTACAATGAACCATAATGATTCCACTAAACCAGGTGCGTTTGAGCCAATTACGAATGTAATTATTTTTATGTTATATTCATTCATGGCATGTCATTCCAAGTTGTTTGATATATTACATGCCAAATCTGAGCTAAGAAAGTTTCCACTAAACCATACTTGTTACATGAAACCACATACCGTTGAACCTATTTCGACTATCATTAATTTTACGTTAATATTCAACCATAACATACCATTCCAAGCTGTTTGATATAATACATGCCATATTTTAGCATTGAAAGTTTCCAGTGGACCATAATGGTACCACTAAACCACTTACCCTTGAACCAGTTTTGACTGATATTGACCATCAAGGAAGATCATCACGTGTCTTCACTTAATTCCCAAGCCTTTTCTCTGTTTAGCTATGGAATGCCAAAGAGAGAACAGCATTTGGCAGTGCACAAGCCATTTATACATGGAATTGTTTAGTAAAAAACGTGGTCCCCTATTGTATTAGTGACCTTTTGAACCGGAAGTAGTTCACCGATTTTTTCCACCAACGAACGCAGTCTTTCGTTTTCCCTAAGTTGTCGAATACGGAAGTCGAAAATTCGGAAGCGCTCGACTGCTAGAGCACCAACAGACAGACGGACGCACATTGTGAATACATAAGTACCTATCGGTCCTAATAAGCAACGTAAAACGGGGTGGATAGGGACGGTTTGTAAGTATTTTTCTGGAATATTTTCTTCAATTATGTAGAAAAAATAATTCTGTTTCTCTTACTAGATAGTGTTTTTATCAAGTACTTATTTAAAAAAATAATTTTTTGAGCGACCTTGATACTTTTTATTCAACCATAGGTCTGAGGTCAAAACGAACACCTCTCTGTTTTAAATGGAAAATCCTATTTAGGGATGTTTAAAGGCTATTAGCAATACTTTCAAAGTTTTAAAAAATGAAAGTTCTAATTTCTTCACCCTGCTCACTAAGCACCGGTTGTCATCCTTGATTTTCAAAATTTTACACTCGATGTGCTTGAACAATACTGTTCGGGCAATTCCAAATGTATCGGATTCCATGTTTTATTGCTGCTACGGCAGTCTCAATGACCTTTTCGTCGTCGTCTATTTCAGAAATCTGATAGGTAATGCGACGGTATTGTATTCGTATTCGCCCTTTTTTTTCCACTGATTTTTTTTTTTCCGCAAAAAATTATTTTTTAAAAAATAGGTACTGAAGAAGATATCTATTAAATGAAAAAAATTATTTTATCTTAAAAATTTTAAATTACATTCCAGAAAAAAATGCTTGAAAACTAACCCTATCCACCCCGTTTTACGGTATCATATATGGGAGAAACGGAGAATTTAAAGAAAAAGAGCCCAGGAAGCCACCTAAAGAAAATACTCAAATTTATTATATGCTTAAAGAGAATTTTGAATACATACATACACCACTGAGTCGCAGTTCTTGACTATTTAGAATTTCACTGCCGTATGTTTATTACT
>JAHWFO010020942.1:724784-753657 GCA_023313115.1 Rhysida immarginata
AAAATGGCATATTATACCGGGTGGTTATAATTAAAATGACACCATTTAGACCCTTCTAGTAGCCGTTTTGGTAATCAGATATTGACGAAACTTGAGATATATGTTATACAGACCATGGGGAAGAGAATTTTGCAATAAAAAATTAGTTCACATTTTGACCGCTACGTCAAAATATGGCGCATGAATAATAACGAAAACAAGTTAGAAGCAGAGAAATTTATAAAATTAGAGCATTTGTTCAATGTGCATTCCATTTGTGTCAATGACATGTTCAAAGCGCATTATTGCATGTTCCACAGTAGAGCGAAGGGTTTCCTGAGGAATCGCAGTGATATGGCGTGTTATGCTTACTTTCAATTCAGGGACAGTCAGTATTCTTCCTCCATAGACATTATCTTTCAAATATCCCCACAACCACAAGTCACAAGGGTTTAAGTCCGGTGAACGAGGAGGCCATGCAGTTGGAAAAGTTATCGAAATCGCCCGATCATCTCCAAAATGAGCATGAAGCAGTTCCTTCACTTGTCGTGCAATGTGGGGTGTTGCACCATCTTGCATAAAGACAGTAGTGTCTAAACATTGTCTTTCTTGTAAAGCAGGAATGACTTTCTGCTGCAGAAGTTCGCAGTAACGAGCACCAGTGATTGAACATCTTTTAGTGCCTTGAGGAGTGTTCTCTTCAAAGAAAAAGGGACCAAGAATGAAATGTGAAGTGAATCCGCACCATACAGTCACATAATCAGAGTGCAAAAGCTTTTCATGCCCAACCATCGGCTTTTCAGTGCCCCAGATGCGACAGTTTTGAGCATCCACTGCTCCGTCTAGTGTGAAATGCGCTTCATCTGACCACAAAATGTTTCATTGCCATGTATTATCGATGGTTATTCTAGCCAGAAACTGGTAAGCAAAATCAGTGCGTTTGTCCGGATCTTCTTTTTGAACCACCTGAATCTTGTATGGATACCACTTTAAAATGGAACGCCAAACTTTTTGTACCGTAGACGACGGAATAGACAAATCACGTGATACGGCTCGAGCACTTGCTGAAGAATACTGGGAACTTGAAGCACTCTCCACTACAGCAGCAGCAACGTCTTCCACAGTCTCATTTGCAATTCGTTTCCGTCCTCTCCCTGGTAACACACCCAACTCACCAGTCTCTTCAAATTTCTTAATCATCTTTTTTTAAACCATTAATGGACATAGGCCAATTTCGCAAGTTTTTCAAACGTCGATATTCTCTTAGTGCAGCAGAAGCATTATTGCAGTTCTGGTAAAACAACTTGGCCAATAAAGCTCGATCCTTTTTAGCTGAAGCCATCATGAAGAATGACTTTACATTTAATTTCACTGTCATCTTAAAGCTTTTCTAATTTTTCATCTAATTTGCATAACGTCTCGGATTGAGTAAAAATTCTCAGATAGTTTCTTATATGACCAGCGCCATATTTTGACGTAGCGGTCAAAATGTGAACTAATTTTTTATTGCAAAATTCTCTTCCCCATGGTCTGTATAACCTATATCTCAAGTTTCGTCAAAATCTGATAAACAGAACGGCCGCTAGAAGGGTCTAAATGGTGTCACTATAATTATAACCACTCTGTATATGGTTTCTTGCCAATCATGTCCATAACATTCCGTATTTCATATTCACTGCTACTGTCTTTTTTTATTCATAATCTGGAATGGAAAGAAGTTCTATAACATCTTTTAGAAGAGATTCTTTAGGCTTTTTTTGTGTAGGGCGCATGCCAGTGATTACAGAAACTGATGTTACCAAAAAGTTAAATAAATATTCATTGTAAGATTTTCTTGAAATTTTTCCAGTGTGTTCCCTTCTAATGAACGCTTTATACTTTCTAAGGGACTTGTTCTTAGTATCTGGTATTAATGTTTGCTTCGGTCCACAAATAACGAAAGTACCTCTTCGGGAGTGTAAAATTTGGCGCGGTTTCTCATTCAGGATTTTTTCGCCTTATTTTGTTTGCCCTTTATAGTATAGTTTATATAAACTTCTTTTAGTATCATATATTCCATATAATATACAGGGTGATTCAGTCAATTTCTGACCATTTCAGTACTATGATATATTGACCCATTAATATTTACAAACTTAGCATTTCAGTATGATATTCTAGGCAGTTCGGAGTTTTTATTCCCGTGGAAAAGTCTTGATGATATGCTCAATGTGGCCACCACGAACGTTTTGAACTGCTCGCAGCCGAATGGTGAAGTTGTTCAGAACTCTACCCAGGATTTCTGCATCCACAAGGATGCAGCAGTCGACGATGCTTTGTCGCAGTTGGTCTAGGGCTCTTGGTGCTGTAGTGAACACACTGTTTTTAAGGAACCCCCACAGATAAAAATCACATGGGTTTAGGTCAGGACTCGTAGAGGGCCAAAGAAAGCCACCCCCGAATCGATCTGGAAACCTGTTTCAAATGACACGATTTCCGAATTTCTGATTGAGAAAGTCTATCACTTCATTAGTGCTAGCCCCATCTTGTTGATACCATTGATGTCGAAGCGGTATACGCCTCCTTCGCAGCTCGGGGATGAAGAAGGTTTCCAACATGTTAAGGTAAGCTTGTGACATTACGGTGCCCTCAAAAAAAAACAGACCAATGATGCCTCTTTTGGAAATCTCGCACCAAGCCGTAACCTTTCGTGGACGAAGAGGTGACTTATGGATCTCATGAGGGTGCTGGGAACCCCAAAAACGAACGTTGTGTTTATTAACGTCACCTGACAGATGGAAGAAGGCCTCATCTGATACCCACCGGTTGTCCACAACGTCCTGATTGGCTTCCATTTCTGATAGTTACATTTTATGTTTCAATAAGTAAGTCAATTAGAATGAACTTACAACTTCATTTCAATTTAGTGAAAGATTCCAAACTATGCTGATTTTCCAAGTTTCAGGTTCAAATCTCACCAAAACTTTGAGTTTTATAATTTACGGCATAAATCAATTTATTTTCTCTTATTTCAGCATTATCCTCAAGAAATATGAATAAGATAACTCTTTTTTTCTGCCTGTCACCCCTTTTTGATTGCAAAGCGGTCGTTTCAAATTAATGGAATACTGCGAGCGCCGTTTCATAATAATGGAATAGTCTGAATATTCCATATCCATACCTCTTGAAAAGTTCCAAAATGTTATTGCACGTATTCTGCTGTTCGTTTTCAGTAAGTGAACACATTGCTTCATTCAATGGCGAAGAAACATGATCTCTCACAGAAAGAGAAAGAGCGTATTTTTTGAATGCATTTGGCTGGGAATACCAAAGTCCGAAATAGTATTTTAGATTTGATTTATTCGAAGTGCTATTTCAAAAATTGTTAAAAAATTTAAAAACTATAAGCCAACGCAAAGCTAACGGAAGAAATGTGGCCGAAAACGGAAGAAAACACGGCGAGACAACCAGACATTGAAGAATCTGGCAATGAACAACAGATTCAAAAGTATCGGGGATCTGAGAACAACACACTCAAGTATCCGGTACCACTACATAGAGAAGATTGAGAGAACTTGGATTTCGGTCGCGTGTGCCAAAAATCAAGCCTCATCTAATTTCTGCACAAAAGAAGAGATATTAATGGGCGAAAGAGCAACGACATTGGACTTATGATGATTGGAGTAAAGTGATTTTTTTGGGATGAATCAAGTTCTCCATAATGTTTGGTGATCAATGGCCACGTGTTTGGCGCAGAAAGCATGAACGTACCCAAGCATCTTGCTTGAAACGATCAGTGATATATTCGGCATGTGTAATGGTGTGAGGCTGCATGAGTGCTAATGGTGTTGATAAAATGTTTTATCAACTCAAAGGTGAATTCCGAGTCCTATAAAGCAATCTTGGAGACATTGCTTATTCCAGCAGGAGAAGCTAAGTTTTCCAACAGGATTTGTCCCCCACCCACGCATCCAGATCAAGCAAGAAATGGTTGGAAAGATGACTGTGTTGAAGTGGCCAGGCAACACGCCTGACCTCAATCCCATTGAAAAACTTTGGGCAGTAGTAAAGAAGAGCATTGCTGCTGGCCTACCAGGCACTAAAGACGCATATGAACCATGCTGATGAAATCTGGGACGCGATTTCTCCTGCGCAGTGTGAGTCACTAATTCAATCAATGCCTAGAAAAGTGAAGGCTCTATACGAAACCAAAGGTGGTCCAACAGCCTTTTAATAAATGCCAAGTGTTTCAGAGGAGGTAAAAATAATTGTTTCTTTTCATGTTGGGTGTTCAATGTAAGTTTACAAACACTTTCAAACAAATTTGTGAAATGATTTTTGCATTAGTCCATTAATTTGAAACGACCACTTTGCATTCAAAAAGGGGTTACAGGAAGAAAAAGAGTTATCTTAATCATATTTATTGGGGATAATGCTGAAATAAGGGGCATTTAATTGATTTCTGCCGCATATTATAAAACTTCAAACTTTTGGTGAGATTTGAACCTGACACTTGGAAAACCAACATCGTTTGGAATATTCCATTGAATTGAAATAAAGCTGTACTTGTAATTATAAAGATTGAACATATTAAATTATTAAATGAATAATCCATGTTAAATTAGTTTAAATACTGAACTCCGCTCCAACTTGCCAGCAAATGAAATTGATGGCTTCCTACTATGTGTGTACCATGGTTAGAGCATCTGCAAACTGAAAGGCTTTCAAAGCAGTTCCTTTACTGTTTCATTTTAACCAAGAAATTTTGTTCTCATTGCCTTTGTAATGGTACTAAAGCAATTTCGTTTGGCAAAAAATAAGCTATATTTTCTTTTATTTCATTTGCATAAACACGTGTTTTAAACCCTTTATTTCTACAGACATTACATTCATTTTAATAAACTTTTAAGCATTACCCTTGATGCCAGTCACTGAATCAGTGTACAGAAGATCAGAAAATGAACACAAGGCAATTTAAAATTGCTACAGAATGACATTAATATTGTTTGAGTGAAAAATTGTTAGTTAAAATGACGTTTGAACTTTGATGATGCCTTTTTGACTTCGATTACTAAAATTATTGTTTCTAGTACACACGATGTAATAAACCCCACGTTTTAGCTTGAGGAGAACTCCGGGATAAGAAGCCGGAGCGTTGTTCAGCTGATTGTTCAGTTTATTTTTGTTTAAGGAATAAACGTGAGTCTTGTGATCGTTCTCGGGACATTCCGTCTGATTCAAGCACCTATAAATAAAAGCCAAATCAAACATTTATATATTATCAAACATATTGGGTCTTAGTCGTTTTTTAAATATAAGTATACGGATCTTTTAAACGACAAATAATTTTACGACAGAGTATTGTTAATACGCATTTTCGGTCTCTTTACCTGTAGAATCCCGATGATCCCAAATTAAGGGCGAGAGCCATCGGAGAGATATTCTCCTTTTCGAAATAAATCCATTTGATTTGGGCGTTGGAAAAGAAAAAAGAACGCTGAAAGGGAATGGGCACATTCTGTCCCAAGTCCGAGATTTCCATAATATTATTTCGATCTGTTCCTGAAGAAATGTTATAAAATATGGTTCCGTTTCAGTACTCAACATTCAAGTATATTCTAAGGAAATGATTTAAATAAATCAGATATTCAACCTGTGCTTACCGGCATTCCCATTTCCATCGGCTCCGTCGTTATTGTTATTATGTGTATTCGAACCTGAGAAATTAAAAAAATGTATTAAGAACTGTCACACACACAGACTTACAAATAACAAAATACATACATAGGAACATAGGGGGACATAGGAACGTCTCTTCAAATCATTCTAAAAGGCGAGGAAGGGTGCGTCAAACATACACTGCCAATCAATGAATTATGACCAGCACCTCTTCAAGGCACACGCATGGTTCGCCCCAACAACAATTACACATTGCAAAATTTGCATTACAGGCTGAGAGAGCTTTAAAGCTGGTACATCAAACGGCAGGTGCACGAGCCTCAAGATGGGTAAACGTCCGGACTTAACGGACATCCAAAAAGGGGATGATAATAGGCTATCGCAGCAAGGGTGGCACCATCTCGGCGCGATTTGTGAACTGTTCACGATCCGCTGTAGTGAAGGTGTACAAAGAATGGACAGCAGGGACAGAAATCGCATCCCAACGCCATCACTGTAAAGGGTCACGAGCCATCTACCAACGGGGTGAGCGGCGCCTACGACAACTCGTAAAAGGTGACAGGAGAGCAACGGTACATCAACTGACCACCAGATTCAACAGCGGTGCCAACAGACGTGTATCCGACATTACCGTTGAACGCACCCTGCTACGGAATGGGCTGAACAGTCGACGCATGGTTGCTGCACTCATGTTGACCAGGGGTCATCGTCAACGACGCCTAGACTTTGCACGTGACCACCGTCATTGGACTACTGACGAGTGGGCTAAGGTCGCCTTCGACGAGTCAAGGTTTTTGCTCCATAAGATTGACGGGCGATGGCGAGTGCGTCGTGAACGCCATGAAAAGAGACTGCAAGAGGCTATTGTGGACCGGAAACAGGTTGGTGGGGGTAGTGTGCATGTGTGAGAGATCTTCTGTTGGGAACAGTTAGGTCCACTGATTCGTCAAGAGGACAATTGAATGCTTGTGGCTATCTGTCAATCGTAGCGGACCAAGTGCACCCGTACATGCTCACGATGTTCCCCCAATGTGATGGTGTGTTCCAGCAGGACAATGCACCCTGCCACAAGGCACGTCTCCTTCTGGATTGGTTCGAGGAAAACTCTACGAACTTTCGAGTGCTCCCTTGGCCCGCTAATTCGCTGGACATCAATCCAATCGAACATCTGTGGGAGCACCTTGATCGCCATGTACGGCAGCTGGACCCTCCACCGATGACTCTCGAAGCTCAGTGGACACCGCTTCAAGCGGAATGGACTGCCATACCATCGTACACATACCGCGCACTTCTTGCGTCCATGCCACGACGCCTAGCAGCAGTTATAGCGTCGAAGGGTGGCTACTTCCATTACTAAGCGGGTGGTCATAATTCATGTAAATAAGCAGATCCCCACTCGACTACGTAGTTTCGCCCATTACTAAGCAATATTTAGAGCAGTAGAAGGAAAGATCCAAAGCAAGAATGAAAAGAAGAAGCAAATAGATAAAAAAGCGAAAGAGAAGCTGAAAGAAGGAATGAAAAAGGAAATTCTGAAAGAACCCAAGGATTCTAGAAAGAAGCATAACACTGCTAATAGAAGCCCGAAAACACCTTGTCAGGTAAGTCTTCTCCACATACTTCATTTTCTGAATATTTGAAAGTTCTTCTTTCTTAAGAAATTGAAAAAAAAACTTTCTCCTGCTGTTCGCAACAAACCTGCCTGTTAAGCTTCCCGACCGGCACGACCATTCAGCCGAAGAAAGCTAGCGTCAAAGGAAATTTCGAAGCTTATATATGAGGCTGCCGACCTAAATTCCGTAAAGAAACTGCCGTCCTCTTCTCCGATAATAAAACGTTTCATGTTATTACGCTGCATTCGAGCAGACAGACAGTCGGAACAGTGTAGCGCTTGCAAATGCGTTAATCTATATATATAAAGAAGGATGTTTGTGGGTCTGTCTGTGGGTGGGTCTGTACGTTTTTTATACAAATCTACAGTTTTATTCCGATCTTGATGAAATTTCGCATACATGACCTTCAAAGCATGAGGAAGGTCACTGTCTACATCAGATTTCGAAAAAATAATAATTATTGATAAAAAATCGATATTCATGGTTATAGCAGGGCATATTAATGAGAAATATCGCTTGACCAACAATGCAAGATAAAGTTTTTGCAACAATGGTATCAACACGCAATTCACAAACACACTGCATGAACCAACAATATATATCTCATGACCAACAATGCAAGGCAAAGTTTGTGCAACAATAGGCCCATTGTGTTCGCATCAACAATGGTATCAACGCGCAATTCACCAATAACAATGAGCACAGAATGATGATGTAATGTTAAAGCAATCTTTCCAAGAATTATAACCATGAACATAAAATGATGATGCAATATGGATAAGTTTCAATTTGTAACAATGCATAGAATTCCTGTTATTCAGGTTTTTCTTTGAAAAGAGAGTTCTTAGTACTTAACAATTTCTTGAAAATCTTTAAAAATGATCAGTAGCTGGAGATAATGAAGAGTTAGCAGACTATTGAGAAAGAGTGGAAAGACGACAGAGAAAGGGAACCTTTAGCTCCGTGCTGTATTGAGCAAATGGGAAGCAAGTAAATAGAAGAATTGGCGACCGCTAGACTACCCAAAGTGATGAAAGGCCAAATTTTGCTTCAACACAACGAGAGAAGAGTGGAAATTGCAACAACATCAAGTGTACATCTGAAGTAAGATTACCTGAGTAAGAAATTATTGGAGCGGTCCATCCATTGTGAGCCTTTAAAAAGATTTTTTTCGAATTTTCATTAAGAATTTTTACTGTATTAATTCTAAGCATTTTCATGTGTTTATTTTTAAGATATTGCAAAATTTAATTTAATTTTTTGAGATTGTTCTGTTTACATCCAAGTGTAATTATCCCGGGCAACGCCGGGTACCTTTGCTAGTGTTAAATAATGGCCCTACTGGCTTGTAAGTTGGTCCGTTAGGTTTACGGGCGCATCAACAGCTAGGTCATTTTGCGCCCTTTCACTTGACTAATACTTTTACACAATCTAGAAAATTCCCACGTGACTACTATCCTTTACGCATTCTAGTCGGATCGGCTATTTGTTTGCCTATTGTGTTAAGCTTAAGGTATACTACGCGAGAGTGTTACAACCGCGAGTACAGCTGAGTTGCTACCATTCTCTGAAGGAGGACCATGTTTCTTAAATACTTTACAAAAAAGGAAGAATGAAAGTCTATAGCAGCATGCATGGCCGTTTGTTGGAATCTTCTTTTTTCGTCGTCCGATCTAATTTTATGGAGAGTTAAATTTCTTAAAGTTACCCCCGGTTATTTTTTCTTATGACAAAGATCCGATTCAGAATTGTGATAATGTTTTAACCATTATTTTTCAATGCCTTCCAAGATGATTTAAAACAAGTTTTATTTTCTTTCTTATATTAATTTGATGGGCTTTGGACGCCACCTTGAAAACTGACACCGATAATGATAGTTGTTGCTTTTTTAATTTCTCCATTGGAAAATATTTCAGAGCAAAAGGTGAACACCTACTATAAACGTTATGAGACAGTTATTGTAAAAAAAATTGTATTTCACAGCTGATTCTCCATTTGCCGTCTAAAAGGGGAAGAACTTTGTCCGAAAATCCAAAACTCCGTATTCTCTGGCGGTGTTAAATTTACCACAAATAATAAAGAAATAAGTTATCGTGGTATGCAAAAATTATATAATAACGTTATACAGGGTGTTTCAAAATTATGTACAATAAATTTAGTGACATATTCTTCAGGTCAAAAGAAGACGAAAATGTTCTATAGCACTTTGTCTGGAAACGATTTATTTACGCGATACAGCCAACTAAATCCGCGGCTCCAAATTACAGGAATTGTTCAAAGTACCCGCCACCAGCTCGCACGCACGCTTCGGCTCGTTGCATGAGCGACCGTCTGATGTCATGGAAGAGTTCGTCGCCAGCATTACGAACGGTTTGGCATGCATTTTCAATTCGTTGTCGCAGATCCATAATGTTAGGAACTTCTGTGCTGTAGATGATCGTTTTCACATGACCCCACAGAAAAAAGTCCAAGGGATTAAGGTCGGGTGATCTTGCAGACCAGGCTACCGGTCCACCTCGACCTATCCACCGATTCGTGTATGCAGCATTAAGGTGTGCTCGCACAACATGGCTGAAATGTGCTGGAGCGCCATCATGCATGAACCACATGTTAGATCTTATCAAAAGAGGAACATCTTCTAGTAATTCTGGCAATGCATTCTGCAGAAACAAAAGATACGTTCGCCCAGTCAATCGTAGCGGCAACACATAAGGGCCAATTAAGTTATTTCCGACAATTCCACACCAAATGTTCACGGAGAAACGCTCTTGATGCGCTCGAGCTCTGGTAACATGCGGGTTAGCATCTGCCCAATGGTGCTGGTTGTGAGAATTTACGATTCCTGTCCGGGTGAAGGTTGCTTCGTCCGTGAAAAGTATCTGGCTGAGACAACTAGGGTCTGCAGCATGACGACGTTGTATCCATTGGCAAAATCGTTGTCGGTGTGGATAGTCCGTTGGGTTCAGTGCCTGAACCAGTTGCAGGTGGTATGGATGCAAAAGCTGACGGTGAAGAATGCGCCAAACAGATGAGTGCGGAATGTGTACCATGGAAGAAATACGACGGGTGCTTGTCTGTGGTTCATCATGTATGATGTCAATTATCACATCCTCCTCATCCGGAGAATGTGCTACAGGCCGCCCTTGTCCTGTTTGACGGCCAAAGGAACCACGCTCCCTCAAATGTCTGTCGACAAATACAAATGTTCGGTTATTTGGCAAACGTCTATTCGGAAAGCGTTCTTGGTAGAGTCTTCTTGCTTCCACAGCATTTCCGTCCGCAAGACCATACATTAGGTGCATGGCAGTGTATTCTGCACTGGAATACGTGTACATGACTTTTTTTTACGTAAATCGTAATGCGTATGTCAAAGCACGCAAACGTTCTGAAATTGATATTCCTAGTGGATGTAGAGTAGTGAAACTACAGTAATGGAAACAACCGTACACAACTAATGGAACAACCCTAAAGTAGGTTTCAATGGAACAAACCACTCAACCTAGTGTTGGGTCGAAACGCTGGAACTGCTAAAATATCGTCCGCTAACTACCGTGCTTCCCTACTCTATCATATTGGATTACTCGCAAACAAATCGTTTCCAGACAAAGTGCTATAGAACATTTTCGTTTTCTTTTGACCTGAAGAATATGCCACTAAATTTATTGTACATAATTTTGAAACACCCTGTATAATACGCAGATATGATAACAGGTGTAAATTCATGCCAAATACACAGAGTGGTTATAATTAAACTTAATCTATTTAAGACCTTAGAAATGAACTATGTAGCCTACCTGAGTGGCCAGATTATTATGACCACCTGAAGCCTATAGGCAAATTAGCTATGATTTCGCGCTGAAGTTGCTAGAGGGCCAGACCATTAAAAATAGAGAAGCCGGCTGCTTACCACGGCAGTAGAAGTGATTTGTTTCAGAAGATATGGATAAACGACGCGATATAACAGCCTTTGAACGTGGGATGATTGTTGGCGTTCGGAGCCATGGAGCGAGTATCAGCAAAACAGCTGCATTCGTTAAATGTTCAAGAGCAGCTGTTGTTAAAGTGTTTAAAGACTGTTCTGAACGAAACACTGCTTCTGAACGTGCGAGTTGTGGCCGTCAGCGACTAGTCAATGTTCGGGCAGAACGGAGAATGGCAAGACTGTTACAAGACGTGCATCAAATTACTGCAGATCTTAATCAGGGATCCTCTCAAATGATCACTGAAAGCACTGTTCGCCGTATACTGCATCGTATGGGATATGGAAGCCGACGGCCTGTTCGAACACTTTTGCTGTCTGCAGTTAACAAGATAAAACGTCTCCAATTTGCACAAGAACGCAAGGATTGGACAGTTGAGCATTGGAAAAAAGTCATGTGGTTCGATGAATCACGTTTCCAGTTGCATCATGCAGATGGCAGAGTGAGAATTTGGCAGATACAGCATGAAAGCATGTACCCCACATACGTGAGTACAACCCTTCAAGCTGGTGTGGGCAGTATTATGGTTTGGGGCATGTTTTCCTGGCATGATTCGGCCCTTTAATTCGTGTGGAAAAATCTGAATAGTACAACATGCCTAAGTATCGTTGCTGATCAAGTTCATCCTATCATGTTATGTCGTAAATGGAGATGGCATCTTCAAACAAGAACATGAGGGATACTTGACTCCACATCACCAGATCTCATTCTAATTGAGGATTTGTGGGACGAAGTTGGAAGAGCCAAAAGGCAGATGGTTCCATAACCATCAAATCTCACTCAACTGGACAGTGCTATTCATCAAGCATGGTGTCAGATTCTTCGCATCACCTTTCAACATCCCGTGGAGTCAATGCGAAGAAGAATCGCCGCATTACTAAAGGGAAAAGGTGGCCCATGGAAGTACTGATGGGGTGGTCATAATAATCTGGCCGCTCAGTGTATAGGACAGGTACCAACACGGTAGGAATAATGTCTAGATTATGGGCCACAATATTTGCATAGTTCATCGCTTCCATTAGCACTACACTAGACCACCAAGAAGAGCAGGGCGTTATTAACGAAGCTTTCAGACTGTCCTGGACAGTAATGAGAGCCATTTTGAGCACACTTTGTGGTCTGAGGAAATTGAAACGTAATGCGTTCTTTATGAAAATACAACAAAGCTTCTTGGTCGTTATTTCCACGGCCATGACAAACTGCAATTAAGATGATAGTAAATATTTTTTTTATAATCTTACTTATTTAGTTTACCTGTCCATTGAATGTGAAGGAGGTCACCTTCACTCATGCTGAGTGCAGTTGGAACGAAATCATATTCTACGGCTGGAAAAGTCTGTACAATATTTCCACGTTTACCTCTGACATTCAAATTGTAAATACGATCATACTCCAGTAATGGCTTTCGGGGTATTAACCAAAACATGTGTGATCGATCCTGTAACATGATAAAAATGTATTTATTATAGAATATGAATTCCGAAATAACGAATAAATTATCGTTTATTGTAGGTCCCTAACATAAGAATGATAAACTGCAGCTTTTTACTTGGAATGTTCGGCCCAGTTGCTGAGTGTTGATAGCCAGTTGCAAAGGAGCTGAACCTTCGATCGTTACGACTGGATTGTTTTTAACAGGAGGAGCACTGAACAGTAAATACATACTTGCAGTGAATCCTATATGACTATTGATATATCCTCATTACTAAGGAGAGGAGAAAGAATAACTTACTTATTGCTCCGATAGTCGATATCTAACAAATTGTAATCGTAACCCGTGATGTTGTATCTGCAAGAAATAAATTTTAGCAAAAAGAATAACTACTTTCCTACACAGTTAATGTACATATCAAATAGACATCTAACCTTAGACGTAAGACACACGACTTCTTCCTACGAGACGGAAAAAATGGAAGATTCCACACATAAACTGGTGTATGTCCTCCTCGAGTTGCACCAAGATGATTGGATCTGCTCCATCTTGCGTTCGAGCAAGCGGGAGGGTTTAAAGATACCAAACACTCTGGCATCAAAGTCTCGCTATCATAGGGAACTCCCCAAATATAACTGTAACCCTTTTCTTGGAAACTTTGTGATTCACACGTCTCTGGGGTCTTGTAATCTGTGAAATGAACAAAAAAAATGAGTCATCTTATTCTACTATGACGACCACATAATAATAATAATAAAAGTCAATAGAACGAATAGTTGGAGCGGAAATAAAAGATGGAGCGTACCGAGATATGTGCTTAAATGAATTTCAGTTCTCTACGATCAATTCGGTCAAGTTGAAACTAATATAGAGCAAAACTCTCTGATTAGCTATCATTCATTTACTTGTTTGACCGCGAGGTTCATAAAAACAGCAGGAAACCAATCCAAGTGGTTCCAAAAGGCAACAAGAACCAGATTTCATTACAACACTGCAAGGAGCTGCAATCGGCATTCATGTATGTGGAGCCAGACTACAGTGGTTATTGTAACGCCGACATTGAACTGAAGAAGAGTGAAAATTCACGCTACACAGTTTCAGTGGGATGGACGCGTTTGGATATGGCCAATGGTAAGGGAGAGCCATCGGGTATGGCTTGAGACCCTCGCATTAAGTTGAAGGCAATTTCAACTACAAGGCTATTTTGTACAATCGGAAACTTCCTACGCTATAGGGAATTTTTTGGTAACGAGGACCGTTACTTTCAGGACGATAATGCACCATGTCATTTTCGGATTCCGTCAGGCCATGATACATGATCGCCTTTCGTAGTCTGTACAGAGCCCCGACCATAACCCAATCAAGCATTTATAGAACGAGATGGAGCATCAAGTGAGGGCCACACCCGAAATTCAGTGCTGACATAGCTAGGTTCTTGTAGTAAGGATGAACCCAAATATCGTGAGCTGTTTATCAGAACCTTGTAGAAAGTTTTTCTCATACTTCATGTACTGTCCGTTCTATTGTTGTAGGGCAGTGTATGTTATTATGCTGTCAATTGGAGCCTACTTTGTTCAAATAAGTTAATTTGTTTATTGTCTCTCAAAATGTGAGGTGTGAACACCCGGTATACACGAATAAAATATGGTTTATTTTCATATGGGAAAACAAAATAGTTTCTTTTCCCAAGTATGAAAACTATATACCCGCATAGGGCTAGTGAAATAACATTCCAACTTTCAAAACATTACTTGGCATTTTCTCCAGGTAATTGTAAAATAGGAGCCATCTGCCACCGTTGCTGGAACAAGACTGCTGATTATTCCATCGTGAAGGTATCCGCTGGCCAATATTATCGAACTCGACACATTCATGGAACGGACGAACGTTGAAACTGTTTTCCTTGTAAAACCTATAAAAATAATAATATCAATTGAATACAAAAAGATAATAAGGCTTTGGGTTCAAATTCTGAAACCAGATTTTGCATCTCAGTTGCAGACAAACTGGAGGATTATACGCTTTGCCACCTTAACTTGACACTATGTGTTGAGGATGGCCAGACCGCATGAATTGCTGAAACGTATTCATGCGCTCAGTAGCTGCTCCTAAAATGCAGCTTAGGCAGCAGTTATCACACGATAACCTTCTCTTCTTACTGCGGAAGAAAGAATGAAGGGTATGCTCCCGTTGAATGGTTATTAGTGTTATAGATGCTTAAAGCCAATCAGAAATGGCACTACATGATAATGCGAGTGAACACCAGAACCAGTTTACCCACCGTAACTAATTCAACTGTGTCAAGTTAGAGTGAGAAAGGCTTTAGAACCGTCTTAACCTAGAAATTTTATGCACCATAGTCATCATAAGAACACGTTTACATTCCTTAGATTAGATTGCTGTAATCTATACTGTGTTATTGTAGCAATGGTCATGGTTAATGAAACTCTGAAATAATAGGTGATTTTATTTAGCATTTTTTCTGAGTATAAAGTTGGGATATACAAAATAACCCAGCTTTATTTGTCTTTGCGGAGGATTTTGAGTGAAGAGGCCAAAAATCTGTTGGCACAATCGAAGGATATTAAAATGATATTATACTATTATATCATACACTTGCAATAGAATGTAATATTTCATAAGGCTCCGCATCGAAAGCAAACTTTCCAATGGCTTATACACTCAAAGGGCAAAAGTCATGGCATATTAGTATGCAAATTGAAGACCTCTGTCACTTACACATGACGACATAGACTGATCCAAAACATCATTAAAGTGGTACACTTCATCTACTTGTCTCCCTGTCGTTGTGTTAATGTAAGGGCGCCTGATGCAAAAGTAATGCCATTTCCGAGGTTTTTAATTCTAACCAACAAGTAATAGCACGTGAAATCACTGTAGGTACTTCCAGACCCATATCCATTATGTCGCTGCGGAATGCTTTAACATCCATGGGTTATGGTAGTAGAAGACCCACCAGAGAATACTGCTCATGAACTTGGAAAAGAGATTGTGTGTTTGACGAATCACGGTTCCAGAAATATCGAGCTGAAATTTGGAGATGATCAAATGCAGACGATCTCCAAAAGTAGTCCCGATTATAAGCATAGACCAAAAAAAAGTCTTGGGTCCGTGAGTGAAAAGAGGGCCCAGTTGTCTTCCAAGAGGGCCTGGCGATGAATTTATTTAAATTTTCTGTCTACATTTTATTGCAACACACAAACAAAACTTAAGCAAATTTTGGTCTTGGACCGGGTCGGAGGTTAATACGTCACTGCTCTGAAAAATACGATTTAAGTGCGCCTGATTCCTTACTTGCAATTGGAAGTGTTGGTCGTGAGTATAGCGATATCTTTCCAAGGTGACGGGTGCCAATATGGATAATAGTCTCTCTCTTCGGGACACTCGTACCCATTACGGTTGCCGTTAGGATTTTGCCGAGTATGTATCGCCGCAGAATAAGGGCCGTTTTTCCCCAATTTCACGTCTGCTGTGTACAAACCTAGTCAAGAAAGTAAAGATTTACTAACTAGCAATAATGTTAAGAATTTTATAGCGAGTAGAATCAAAGAATGTATAAAATCATATGCCCAATCATAGCCCATTCAGAGTTGTCATATGAATATGAATGGGTTTGACTCGCTCGTTTAAAGAGATGTAGGTATTTTTAGTTTACCAATCGCATAATAGTTTGTGAGCCGTAGCTAAGTCGCCCGGAAACGAGGTTGATGACTGCTGTTGAGGCTTTATGATGCCCAAGTATTGGAAATTGGAGCAGCCATCATCAATCTCATTTCCTTTTTATTTTTGGATTTTTGAGAATTTTAATTTTTAATTCTAAAATATAATATTTCAAAGCTGAATCAGGTCTCCGTGATAGGCAACTGCCAATTTCTAATGTGAACTTTGAATTTAATCGAATGATAACCGCAGCGGAGACGCCTCTCGTTTACGACGGAGCCAAAATTCTCGCACACACGGAGAACTCGAACCCGGCATTCACGGAGGGAGGAGTCGCCGCTTCAACTAGGATTTTTGCCCGAGAGAAAGGCCAGTTCAACGCGGTCCAACAAGGGATCACTCCGACCGACGTTCGCTTACCATTATTGACGATATCTACCGGACAAGCCACCGACTCGTTAGCGTCCTCCTCGCACAGCGCCAAGCATTTCCTGCATGCGCGGGCCCGTTTGCGCGATAGGAATAGCGCGCGAGAGGACTGCTTCTGTCTTACAAATCATAGTAGGTGCCCTTTCCAGATATCTAATAGAACTTTAAATTTACTTAATCAACTGACTAATTGTGTTTGTGATTTAAAACCAAAATTTCCCTCTGCTGTCTAATCCGCTTTGCTTTGTTCCGTCACAGAATCGACCATATCCAGATTGACAACGTTGGACCTCCAGTCAACTTAAACCTGCTTCCTAGCCACCACTGGTTTTTGTGTCAACCCGCTTCGGACGATACCTGGAAGCGAGATCCAACTCGATGCAACTAATTTTTCTACTCAAGATTTGGACTTTACAATTTATCTTATTAAAACCTTATTAATTCGAAGTGAATTAAAAGTTGTCTTTTTATTTTACGTAAACGTCTGCTCCTCTCTCTGTATGTACGTGACACTTAGTATTAAAAAAAAGAGCGTGTCTCCTTATATAGGTTTGTTTTCGTTGAAATTATGCAGCGGTGTATCCTTGTATCAGAACGATGTATTCTTTAACTGTAAACAACCATTTCTTGGCATAAATGAGGAATGCCCCGGAAGGAAACTGAGCGTCCCATTCAAGCTTCAAGAATATTCTAAGTAGTTTCTCAAAAAGGAAGCGCCGGAAACCATGTGGTTTATGCAGTGTTGTTATTGCGGATCTTGGAATCGGCTATGAGATTAAAAACAAGTTTAAGGAATTTACACGCGGCGATAATTTTTTATTCATTCACGCAATTACACATTTTACTTCCAATATAAAAAAATGGTCCCCAATCTTTTAACTGAACTTAGTGCAAATGACAGTTATATGCAAAAAATGCTATTTAAATAAATTAAACAATAAGAAGAAACACGAGACTCGAAATCTAATTGACCACCAAAAGCTGACTTTTATTGTCATACAATCCTGGGCAAAATTGCAGGACCAGCCACAATGTTAAATACTGTCCTGTTCGATAAACATTTTGAATATAATACGATTAGTAAACATAAACCAGGTGTTGTCAGAAAAGAAATAATCATTGCAAACAGGTTAAATATACGGAATGGTTGTTTTTCGGAACAGTTCAAGACCACTGAAACAAAACAACGAATTACGCTTTGTATCAACTAAAACTTAAAGCGGAATAACTAAAATCTAGTTGACATTTAAACGGAGCACATCGATGAGACGGATGGTCATTGACATAGCCAGGAAGAAACACGAGGATACCACTATTCCAGATAAAATATTTAATAGGAGTAATACACATTTCGGCAGCCAAGTTGCCTTCTTCAGCATACAAGGGAAGCTTCGATCAGAGTAGACTAGCTATTTTGATGAAAGACAATCGAACAGTGAAGTGTACATTTCTTCAGATGGGACGAAAGCAGCGCTTTCACAAAGCTCATCGAACCAGAATAAATTCCAAATGAAATACACTGAGATAGTCAAGAAGCCTAACCAACCCAAGCGGTCTTCCATATTATACAAAAAAGAAAATAAGGTTGACGATTGTCAGAAAGAGAATACAAACGAAATAAAAAACAAGGAGAAAGAAGATTATCACATCTTCCAGTAGTCCGGGAAAGAGACGTTGCTGATGTCTTCAAAGTTGATGTCAAGAATGTGCCTTGGTTTTCGATACTTCATATCCATTGAGTTCTGCAGTATTCCAGTCACTAGGTCATTGTCATGAATCTTCATCTTCTGCACCATAATCAAAAGGAGATCCTGTATAAACTTTCCGATGTGACCATGTCTAAATCCGAGTGGATGGAGTGGTTTTTCACAGTCCTTCTGTCAAGCTGGACAATGGTCCTCAGGGTAACATTCTGGAATGGCTGTAGCTTCTACAGATAGTCGCCCACGCAGGCATGCCATAGAGGAGTATGGTCCGAAAAATCGACTTGTACAGAAGTAACTTTTTGTCGATTCTGAGGGTGCTGTTGCGGCCCAGGAGAGCTATGAGACTGTACTTAGCCTCAGAGCGTAGGTCACGTGACGATTCCAAGAGAGTCTTCAGTCGAAGATAACGCCAAGGTATTTGTAGTTGTCTACCCAGCCCAGTTTCTTATTGAATAGAACAAGAGAATCTGGGGGACGCTTGAACTTAAGTTAAAGTACATGGCCTTGCACTTTCCGACATTAAGGTTCACCTTCCAGCAGTTAAACCAGTCTTCGAACATCTTCAAGGCATGCTGCAGACGAGCGATAACGTGAGCCGGCTTGTGTGCCCATGTCATAATGGCAGTATCGTCAGCATAGAAATATAGATTACAATTTTTAGGGTTCGGGAAATCATGCACAAAATAATTAAATAGCACGGGCCCGAGGACAGAACCTTGAGGGACACCGGCCTTTACAACACGGGGCGTGGATAGGTTTTCACCAACTTTAGCTTGGTATGACCTGTCAGTGAGAAAGGATTTCACCATCAAAATCAAATCAGGAGGAAACCCGTCTCTAATCATCTTGTAGACAAGGCCCCCTTGACACACTTGGTCAAAAGCTTTACTGACATCGAGGAATACCACTCCGCAGTACCTGGAAAGGTTTAAGGGGGTGTTCAGGTCTTCTACGAGCCTCCATATCTGCATCTGACAAGAGTGGGCGGCACGAAAGCCAAACTGATCTTTCCGAAGAAGATCATTGGCGAGACAGTGGTCTTGTAATCTGACGAGGATAGTTTTCTCCAAAACTTTAGACATTGAGGAGAGCAGACTAATAGGTCGGTAGCTCGAGGTAATTGCTGGATTTTGTCCCTGCTTCGGGATACTCAAAACAATAGATTGTTTCCAAGATGCAGGGAAGTAGGAAAATTTCCAGCAGTCGCTAATGATATTGGTGAGAAAGTCAATAAAGTTCTTTGGGAGATTCATAAGGGCGTTATTGCTCACCTTGTCTCTTCCTGGAGCCTTCTTCTTTTTCAGTTTACTTATGATGGTGGCGATCTCTCCGGCCTCGATGTTGTTCTTCGTTAAATGCTGCGGGACTTCATCAAAGTTGACAAGACGATCTTCCACACGCTGAGACATGATTTGACTCTCGAGATTGTTGTTGATAGGAGTAACAAATTTCATTTCAAGTGAATCTGCAATGACTTGGGCTTGTCCTGAGCAGTTTGCACATAGTCACCTTGTGGTGTACGGAGTGGAGGAAGCGTATTATTATTCTTCTTCTGTAAAGCTCTGGCCATACTCCAAATGGAATTGTCGCGAGCAGAATTGTCGATATGAAAGAGAATTACACTGGTTTATATAGCTGGATTAACCAATACAAAGAATTACAGAGGAAAGTTAAGTTATACAGAGATAGCCAATGTAGGATTAAAAAATATGACTCAGTATAAGCTGCGATCTGATTTGATGGACGTCAAGGTTCGTCATTAGTCCTCGTTTGCTGCTCTTGATTGATGTGGTCAACTTCGGTATTTTGATCAGTTCTTCGACTTTCTTCAGCTGCTTCACGTCCAGCGGGCCACCATCGCTGTTCAGGAGTCTATCTGGTTCTTCACAGCTGAACGCATAGGACTCCAGGAAGTTCAAAAGTCTTGGATCTCCCGTGCTATGCAGGATGTCGAAATCTTCTTTTCGGTAGTCGAGCTTCTGGTCTAAAATGTGGTCTGCATATCTCGACACTCCATATTTCCAATTTTTATGCACCTCATGTGTTCATCGATTCTAGGGTACACTGCTCTCTTGGATTGTCCGTAATAAACTGCCTCGCATTTGGCGCAGGGCAATCTGTACACTCCAGGTCTCGATTCTATCGGTACTACGTCTTTGGGGTTACCCAGTCTTCTTCCCACGGTATCCGTACTTCTGAAGACTATTTCAAGTCCGTATTTTCAAGAGGAGATGATCAACACCATTATCAAGAAAGTAAAACGAAAACTAGCAATGAAAGAAATCACCACGCTCAGGACAGATAAAGAAACTACAGTTAGACCTGTGTTGCCATACAACCGGCAGCTAAACAGAGGATTAGATAAAATAGCCAGAGAATACGGACTTAAAATAGTCTTCAGAAGTACGGATACCGTGGGAAGAAGACTGGGTAACCCCAAAGACGTAGTACCGATAGAATCGAGACCTGGAGTGTACAGATTGCCCTGCGCCAAATGCAAGGCAGTTTATTACAGACAATCCAAGAGAGCAGTGTACCCCAGAATCGATGAACACCTGAGGTGCATAAAAAATGGGAAATATGGAGTGTCGAGATATGCAGACCACATTTTAGACTAGAAGCAAAACTACCGAAAAGAAGATTTCGACATCCTGCATAGCACGGGAGATCCAAGACTTTTGAACTTCCTGGAGTCCTATGCGATCAGCTGTGAAGAACCAGATAGACTCCTGAACAGCGATGATGGCCCGCTGGACGTGAAGCAGCTGAAGAAGGTCGGAGAACTGATCAAAATACCGAAGTTGACCACATCAATCAAGAGCAATAACTCCAGAACCAATAGAAGACCAGCAAACGAGGACTAATGACGAACCTTGACGTCCATCAAATCAGATCGCAGCTTATACCGAGTCATATTTTTTAATCCTGCATTGGCTATCTCTGTATAACTTAACTTTCTCTGTAATTCAGAGAAAGTATTGGTTGATCCAGCTATGTAGCTATATAAACCAGTGTAATTCTCTTTCATCAGAATAGCTAGTCTACTCTGATCGAAGCTTCCCTTGTATCCTGAAGAAGGCAGCTTGGCGAAATGTGCATTCATCTTATGAAATAGTGGTATCCTCGTGTTTCTTCTAACGTCCGTCCACAGTATCTGGCTCCTATTATTTATTGACATAGCCAGGTTTTGTAGTCTTTCAAGGGGTATATCATTCAATGCCTGTTTAGGTGCACTTTTAATGTCATTTAAGGTAAGAAACTGCCTTCCGTTTCAGTATACGCGTCACACCACGTCAACCCATAGGTTCTCAATAGGATTGAGATCCGGACTACATGCTGGTCAGTCCAGAACTGGCAGTCCGTGATCACGCAGTTGATAAGACACGGTGAATGGGGGCATTATCGTGCTGAAAAACAATATCAGGGTTATCCAATTCGTCTTTTGATGGGAATAGCTAATTCCCTAAATTGTCCTGATAGTCGTCTGCTCTTGATTTTGCGCGAAAAAATGCAACACTTGGGTCTTCCCTGTGCAGAGAAAGCCGCGCAAATTATAACGGATCCTCCTCCTACACGTCTCGAAAAGTAGTCCCCTGTCTGTCTCAGATCATGCCAACCTCCAAATAGGTTAAACTTTTTTCCAAACACTAAAGATGACATGAATCCACATATCGGAATTCCCAACGTACTGGGTCAACCTAGTCTCCTTATGCTTCATGGTTAAGGTTGGCTTTGACTTCATGCTTCTAAGAATCTTGTTTACCTGAAGATGAAGTACGCGACGTGTTGCTGTAGTTCACACTTGCAGATTGAGGGTGACGTAATCCTGGAAGATGTTGTTCCAGTGTTGGTAGACGCCATTCGGAGTATGGCACGTTTGTCTCTTTCAGAAATCGGAGACCATTCGCGTATGCGGATGGTTGCCATTACCGTCAGGATCACTCAGGATGTTATGGACGACGATTTCGGACTTGCCAATATAACGCAGCAATTTCTTTCACTTTATCCGCAGATTTTCGGAACAGTTTAATGGAAAAAGGTGAACGAAATTATAAGACCACTGAAACAAAACAACGAATTATGCTTCGTATCAACTATAGCCTGCAGATTAAATCTTGAGCCCTGACCCATTTATTTTTCGCATGTATTGAATTATTGGGGCTTACATTTAATCCTAACTTTTATAAATAATAATCCTGCCGATGAGCTTCCGCACCAACGTACGCCATGGTTGGTTATCACTCGCGATTCGAGCTCAGCCTTAAACGGACGAATGCCAACCCTGGGAAGAAGAATGGGAAAGAGCGTAATTGCTAAACGACCACACAAGAAAGACATAATCGATGATTAGTCATGACGTCGTGCGCAGAAAGGAGCTGAAACGGGGGCTCAAGATCCGATCTGAAGAATATAAAACGCTTAAATCGCGGTAGCTAACACCTAGTTTGTTTGCCATTTAAACGGATTAAGTCGATGAGACGGCTGGTCATTGACTTAGTAAATTCTAACCACCGTGCGAATTAAAAATATAAATACAGCTTACAGAACTAATAATACTTGCAATAACATATTCAGACGCAATGAGGACAATAGAACCAAATATCAGAATTTACAAATTGGAATGTAAAATATGTAATAGTTTTTATTTAGGCATGACCAAAAGTATTTAAAATCCGGTACAAAGAACATAAAAATTCATACAAACATGGTAATGGGAACTCAACTTTCGCTAGCCACATCCTTACATCTGGTCATCCATTTGATAGTATAGAACAGTGCAGCTTTGTTAATTCCTCATTTTGTTCATAGCTTTTTTTTTACGAACTTATTAGAAAAACCTATATAATCTTTTATTAACTGTGTTGTCGTTCTTATTGTTACTATAATTATACGAATCAATGTCCTCTTAGCTGTATGGAGGATCTCCAGCGTTCGCGATCAGGCGAATGTCCTCGATAGTAATAACCAAGCGCCTCGAACCCAGATCCTCCATGTAGTCTAGCCACCTGGTTTTAGGCAGACCCCCTTAGTATCTTACCCATCGGCTTGGAAAATATCAGCTGCCTAGGAAGACCAGTTGGCGGTATCTGTGTCACGTGGCCATACCAACGCAACCGAGACCTCTCAATGCGGAGAAGTAGCGGCTCAAGACCTAAAGACTCTAATTGTGCTGTTGTGCACTTTCTAATAGAGTAACACCAGCCACTCCATTCTCTCAGGAATCTCATTTCGGATGCTTGCACCCGCGATCGCACTCTTTCGGTCATTACCCAAGAATCATAACCACAGATGAGATTGACAAATATCTTAAATCTATTTTCCTCTATTGCCATCTTCATTTCATATGAACATCAATTTTAATATCGAATGAAAACTTTAGCTTTGAAAATAATACATTTCTAGTACAGTGGTATCCAACTGTTCCGATTGTCCGATCGGTACCATCCTTGGTAGAGGAGTGCACGTTTCCCCAATAACATCCCAACACAAAAAAATCAAAAAAATAAATATGGCAGCACTGAAGCTGTCAGAAGAAATGAAAATTCCAGGATGATATGATATATTTTCCATTGATTTAAATTAGTCTACTTTCATTTCTTAAGGAAAACTTCCAGGGCCTCACTGAGGTGTAGGTAACCTGGGGTAAAACCCAGCTGTTTGTGAGTGGCATAAAAAAGCGTTCAGCGCATCATGCTTGCATACTATGACCAGAGACTCAAGCAAGTTTTGAGGGGATGTTCTACGCTCATTAGATCTTTCTTTATGCTGTATAAGAAAGGCCTTGGTCTCTTTAAAAATCTCGGACGAAAGTTTGCATTTCAACCTTTTTTTCGAAATATTTTACCTGAATTCCTCTCCCGTCTATGACACCTAGCATAATTAAGCCAAGGCTCGTGCACTCCGCGGTCTTTTTTGGCATCTGCCTTTCTTCGATGGATAATGTCCTTCCACGTGTATTTCTCATTAGGCCCCTTGCCATTAAAATCCTGTCTTGCCGTTGAAGTCCCATCTCGAAAGCGGTCCTCGGGATCTGCAAATGACAATTTCCCCAATGTATTTATCAATTACAAATTTTAGTTGAAAGTCAACTAAATACTACATCCACATACTCGCCAATGAATTAGAAACATCTGTAAAACACAAAAGTTTGTTTTAATCCGTTTTTATACAAATAATATGTTTGAGTCATGTGATTAAAGAGTTGGGTGAATCTTATCATCGAACTTGATCAGCATGGTTAAAAAGAAAGATCTGACTTCGAAAAGGGACTCGTTGTTGCTGCTCGGCTAGGTTGAGCCACGAATGAAACAACTAGATTCTCGAAAGGTGCGATATCCAGGGTATTCAACCGTTGGAAAAATGATCCATGGTCTTTGCCTAAAAGTGGTAACTGTAGCTCAAAGACAATCAATCATGAGCGAGGCCGCCGTCGTTTGAAACGCTGTGCAACAATTGGCAAATGATTTTAACCAAGGCTGTTCCCGGCCCTTCCCCTGTAAGATTGCCTATATTGGAGCATCTAAGAACATTAGGGCTTTAACATATTTGAAGGAGGGAAAATACGAATTTTTTTTCTCCTAGAAACGCATTGATTGGTAACCGAATCAAACGCATCGATATATAAATGGCACAGAAATGAAAGTTGAAATAGTTATCTGACGAAATTTAGTTTTTCAACGTAATCTCAATGAACATTTAGGCACTTGTCCCAGCTTTTCACGAGTCCTCAAAGCCAGCAGCGAAGAAGATTTGTGGTTGGTGTCCTAGTCAGCTGGTAACCTGCCGACAGACCTCCTCCATATTCTGGAACCGGTGACAACCCAGGTGATTCTTCAGCATGATGGCGCCAAATCTGTACTGTAAGAGGATCTTCTAGTCGGCCCCAACCAGGGACCGTATTATTACGATATCCGTCTGGACGGAAGAACTCCATATCGCAAAGCACATGGACGTTTCCTGGGAATGGCTGACTGTAACTTCGTCAGGGTTCTGCAATATGTGGCTGCAGTGACAGTGTGACCCTGGGGCAGAAATTCCATGAGTAGGATGCCTCTACTGCTCCACAGAAATCGAATTACGGTCCGTTGTTCATCATAGGTACAATCAGCTAACACAATACTATCTTACCCATTTGACACTCGAATGACTCACCGCCGCACGAGAACGTGATTACTACATTACACGGTGGTGCTGGCACCTACACCGACATTTGCGTAAAGGATCATTGCAACGACTTAATGTAATGTAAGAAACGATTTAATGGTCCTTAATTGGAATTCAATTTGGCTAATATGGACCATGATGGAAGATATAGGATATATAATAGTTTGTGTAGGACTGTGCATCTACACTCTGAACAATAGTATTTCTTCTTCTTCGATCCCATTTGGAACAGTCTTGATTTGCCCACTCCTTACACTTCATCCACCGAATCATCATCCACAGTTCACATAACTTGCAAAACCAGGCACTCATACCATTATTGGACATCACTGGAAAAACTTACTTTCACAATCTTCATTTACAGCTGTTTTTATACGGCGAGAAACTCTCGTAAAACTGCGTGCCACTTTCTCGTAACCCCGTTCTACTTCCTCCTCGAAGAGACAGGAAGCTTAACGTTTGATGCAACTAGAGAACAGAAGATTACAATCTGCTTACATTTGCACACACGGTCCAATTTAGGCAGTGGTCCAATACAGGCGATATTCCTCTACCTATAGGAAAACCCCTGATATCCTGCAAAGAATAAGAAAGTACGTCTACGGTGGTGCCTGGAATGTTGTGAATGGACACGTGAAGACTAGAAGAAGGTTATGTTGTGTTATAGCTCCATGCCTTGGCGGGTTGAGCTTCCTCTGCTGGTACCGCTACCCTGGTATTCATGAAAGCTATTTTCCACGGACTACCTGAACACTGTTGCCGAACAAGTCCATCATGCAATGCTGTAGCTTTATCCTGCATAGGACGATTTTTCCATGGATGACAACGCACGGTTGGTTCAGCAAGCACGATGAGGCTACGCCAGATCTCAGCCTCATAGAAACAGGTCTTGGACACATCTGAGAGCAAGATCCTCTTCCAACAACTAAGAGAATGTCTGATGAACGCTTGGTCTTCCAACGACTTACAAGCGCTTCAAAACCTTATTGACTCTGTCAACCCGCATACGTGCTTTAATTCGGGCAAAACGGGGGTTCCGATAAACTCGTATTAAACAGATGCCTCTAATTCATTGTCTAATATGTGTATTTAAAGTGACTGGAATGTTAGGAATTACAATTTAAGTTCTCTGGATCTTGACACATATACTGAATAACGACGCTGCAATCGAGTTCTTTGTTAGGTTCATCAAGTTCTCTAATAGCGTCGCAGCCGTGTTGCATCGTCCATTCGATCTCCAATTGAGTGACTGCTTCTGGTGTACTCTGAAAATATTTCTAATAGTCCAGAACAAAGAGAAAGTCATCAAATATAAAGGGAAACTTTTGAACATTAAAAATGAAATCTCATGCGTAAAATAGTACAGGGTGTCTCAAGTTAACAATTCTGTTTTAGTATGAGAGACGTTGACTCTTCCAGAACGTGCTTTGCTGGTAAAATAGTTTTACCAAAATGGTGAATCTGTTACTGAAGCTTTGCGAAGAGGACGAAAGGGTGTTGATCCTCAGGTGGTGGATGATGTAGCGACACAAGTGATGGAGGAGAGGATGTCAAATTTCATGGGCGGCATTACTGTTCGGCGTATTGCAGTTGTAGTAGACCAACCTCGTGCAACTGTCCACAGGTTTCTTCAAAAAAATTAGCTCATTGTTACGGTCTCTATAAAGCTGTAGTACGCGCCCTCTATTGGTGATTATTGGAACTAATTAGCTTTTGCTCTGAAGAAAATACCCATCGCCTATATTGCATTACCCAATTTCATGATATTCTAATTTGAGACGCCCTGTATATTAGAAACTAAAGCAGATAACTTCACTTGATAATACTACCATAAATATAATTATGTGAAAACATAAGTTAAAAATTAATAAAATTAATAAGCTCACCATCTGATATTGCAGTTTTTCGTTGCCATTAGCAGGAGTTGATCCAGCATCTCCTACATTATAGCCCCCGCGATTGTTGTTCTGTAACCAGTAACAATGAATTTATTAAATCAAACAAAACCTTTTCAGCGTAATGAATGAAACTTGTCGAAACTTTTAAATTAAAATTTAATTCTTAGTTCTCCATTAGAATGTTATACATCTGCATAGATAAACATAACTGACCTAATCTACCGTCTTGTTGAGTTTTTGCCCCAAAATAAAGAGACAGAGGACATGAAACATTTAATTAATATTTTCAAAATATTCATAAGTTATGTCTCTGAAATCCCTGATTAAAATGCTTTCACACCTTCGTTGTGATTATTCGTTGTTCCACTGTGGTCGACACATCGCTGTCCGCCATTGTGTTTAAATAATTGGTTGCCATGGCAACCGGATGAGTGGTGCTGCATTTGCCATCCCAATAATGAAAGTTTAACAATTGCCTATTGATAACAACAGGCCTGACAGAAATTAGCAGTGACTATAATAGGCCTAATTACACTGAGTGGCCAGTTTATTAGGAACACCCAGTGTCGTCTTTTCGCATAGGCGCACCCGGAATAATTGGCAGGTTATATCGATTACTAGTGACACTACATATCTGGGTTCTATAAAAAAAAAACAGTTGACCGTGGGTTAAAACAGTTAAACACATTGGTCATCTGAAATTCTGTTACTACTAGATGTATTATGCATTGATCGCACAAAACGGCCCACGTAAAATTAATAACAAGTAATAAATTCAAGTAATCAAACATTCACCTAGTGGTTTGTTAGAAGATTTTTTCGACTCAGTAAGACATTGAACAATCAACATATGATTGCGGCCATGATAGGGAGCAAATTTCCTAGTTTTTTGCTATTCTGGGAGCCTAATACATTATTTAATACGAGATGCCAACACCAGTCCCTTTTCTTGCCCTGTTGCCTTACTTAAAGCCCTTAAATCGTAAATTAGCAATTACTTGTACATTTACCCTAAGCCCTCTATTAAAAACTTCCAAGAACATTTTCGTCTTATTATTATTAATAATATTATTATTATTACAGTGTCGACAGTGTTCGTGGATCTGCCCGCGAGAATTCTTTTGTACGCCGATGATATGAAATTGTACCACTCTGTTGAAGGGTGGAGGAACTATACTGGTCTTCAGGCTGCCCTGCGGCTGATGCATAAATAGGCCAGTGACAATGGTTTGGTCCTGAACGCACAAAAATCGTTTGTCGTCTCATTTAGCCGCGCTGCTGCTCCTTATACAGGGTGTTTTTGAATTGAGTACAGATTTTTTGGGAGATGATA
>JAHWFO010020942.1:754057-833506 GCA_023313115.1 Rhysida immarginata
TATCATCTCCCAAAAAATCTGTACTCAATTCAAAAACACCCTGTATATATGATTACCATGTTCACAATAGTACTCTTACAAGGACCAACTCAGTAACAGACTTAGGCGTTATTTTGTCAGATAACCTTTCTTTCAGTAAGCACATGAACGCCATTTACCTGGATATATCTCGCCGCCTGAAGTTGATCAAAAGATCCACGCGGTTTTTCTCAGATTTGAGGACCATCTATATTTTATTTAAGGCATTTGTTATTCCAAAAATAATTTATTGCGCGTGGATCTGGTTTGGAGGTAACTTTCAAAGTCTTAACAAAATTCAACGTAAATGCTCCAGCCTCAATTCTTTTTTAGCTAAAGGTACAATTAATGTTAATTTGGCTCGTGACAACCTGATCGAGTTCAGTGTTGAACGTATAATTAACATATCGTTATTTAATGTTTTAATTAGTATCTTTTTTTATAGAATTTCTGTGTCGTCTGTAGTTTCTGATTTCAATTTTACTTCCCTCAGAAGGTCGCGCAGGGGGTTTGTTTTAAATCCCTCTATTAGGTGGAACTCATATTTCCCGGCTTAATCCGGTTAACAAATTGGTTAAAAACTATCACGAGCATTTTAAGGATATCGACCTATCGCTTGCTGAGGGTTTGCATTTGAATTTATTTTCTTAAGCTTTTTTACTTTTCTACTTTCTCAAATTTTTTTTTCTCTTGCGTTCTTTTTTTTTTTTTTTGCTGCTACTTTTTTATATTCTTTTTTAGGTGTATTTTTTTTTCATTAACCCCGTTTTGGGCTATTTTGCCTGTTGGGGGGCAACATTAAAGTTCGACCTTTCTGATGATCGGGAGGTTAAGCCCTTGTTGTTATACATTATTATTATTATATGGTTTCGCTCTGTTTATGTGCGTCTGTCCATCTGTATTTCCTACGATATCTCAAGAATGTTTTAACTTTTTCAAATTCTGAGTTTGCTATTCGATAGAAACCCATCCTGAGCTCACCTGATGAGAATGTCATTAATGAAATAGGCATTATTGATGTGTGGTTGGATCACGCGTCCGTTACTAAGCTTTGTCCAGGCACGCGCTGGTTTCGTTTTAACGATTCATTCATGATAGTTCTTAGAACTTAACATGTTCTTGAAAATCTTTAAAAATGAGCACTTCCTGGAGATAATGGAAAGTTAGTAGACTATTGAGAAAGAGTGGAAAGGTGACAGAGGAAGCAGTCCCTTCGCTCTGTGTGGTATTGATTGAGTTATTATTTAACTTTTTGAGATTGTTCTGTTTACCTACAACTGTAATTATCCCGGGCAACGCCGGGTGCCTCTGCTAGTAAAAAAAAAAAAAAATGAAACTAGAAATAACAATAAAAGTTTGCAAACATTTTGATGCGCTAATTCTCTAGTAATTATGGTATGTTGATTGAATTGCATATTAAGCAATGATGCGTAACTGGATCTCTGCATCCGAATACAAGTAATGTGTTCTGTTGTTAGATTACCCTAATAAATTACGCTATTAGCCCTGTTGTTATCAATGGCTAATTATAGTTAATTTCTGTTAAGCCTATTGTTATCAATAGACAATTGTTGTTAAGCCTATTGTTGTATTTAGTAATTGCTGTTAGGTCTGTTGTGATGTTAGGCTTATTATTATAAAGAAATAATTTCTATTAGGCTTATTGATATAAATAGCCAGTTGATATTAAGCCTATCATTGCTGTCATCTAAATGCTGTTAGGCCTATTGTTAATTAGCTGATTATTGTAATGCCTATTGTTAAAAATAATTTAATTACTGTTATATCTATTTTTAAAAAAAGCTAATAAACAGTTATACCTTTTTAAAAAAAAAAACACAAAAACTAATAAACTATTAGGGCCTGTTGTTAACAGGTAATTTCGGTTAGGCCTAATGCTGTCATTAGCTAATTAATGTTAGGGCTATTGTTAAAAATAGTTGTTTAATGTTAGGCTTGTGGTGAACGTTAGCTAATTTCGTTATGATACCTATCAAACTGTGTATACATAGAAATCGTTTTAAGAGTTATTTTCTTGTTTTGTGCATAGGAAACGATCTTCCAAGGATCGCCCAACTTTTAATTCATTCCCTCTATGAGATATATTAAAATGCGTTACAAAGTTTAAAGCATTTCCGGAATATATTGACGGAAGTCTTTTTCCTATTATACCATTACTATAATTCAGCTTCAAAAGAATGAAATCATTCAGATTAATAACCTTATTTAGAATCAAAGGAAATAAAAATAGCTTAGTTTCAAATTAAATACAGATTTACTTCATATCATACATTTAGCCTAATCTGAACGAATCTGATAAGAGAAATCAGTCATTAAAATTAAGCACGTTTATGAGCATCAGAAATTTTCCTAGAAAATATGAATTTTTTTATGAAACCTGTGAATCAAAGAGACGATTGTTGGTCTTTCTTTGCGCCGTATTTTCATTCAGTCGGTTGTTAGATCCTCGTGGATTGTGCATGTAGATGTCTCCATGAACGATGAGCGGCGACAACAGCGTAAGTGTGGTCACGACTGTTATCGCCACTGCATTCTTCCCCATCTCCATTAAAATCAGATGCTAAAAATAAATAAAGAATTTATTATAAAGCTATAATAAGTAAATAATGAGTATTTATATATATTTTTTAATTTCCTTAAGGGCTTACTTCATTCAGAAGTAAATTGTAGAACCTACTCTAGCACAAAACGTCTCAAACGCAAAGTTGTTTACTTCTTAATGAGTACAGTATATCTGGAGATAGAAATCACATTTACAAGGGAAAAAAAGCTATCTCTAGTAAATTCCTTCTCGCTAATTTTAATCCACGCTAATGTTCGCAGAACTTCGTATTTTTGCAGGATTCTTTTATCGGAATGCCTTAATCCCATTTTGATCCTTATTAACGCTTCCTGTCTTCCAAACAAGGAAGCGTGCCCGTCCACTAAACTTCAGGAAATACATCCGTCATCTTAGTGCTGTTGGCATCCTAAAAACAAAAAAACATATGATTATATCCACCGTATCCCAGAATTCTAAAAATATGCGAATTAAAAGATGTTTATCTCCAGACATGTTTTTAAGAACGTATAAAATATGAAATATCCTTCTACGAATAATATTGTCACATGTATTTTGGCTAAAATTAGGAGTAGCGCAGTGGAAATAAAATAACATGCAACAGCGCACTAAATAGTGTAAATAAATGATAAAGTTTATTGTAAATAAAAGTAAAAGTAGAAAAAGATAATGAGGAATCAAGTGGGTTCCTCTTTGCAAAAGTAATGAACACTAATCACAAAAATGCAAATAAATATCAGTCAAAGATATGCATGGATAAGTTAATTTTACCTGCACCTCAGTGCGAGGTAATCCCAACTAAAGAATTAATCTTAAAATAAGCCAAACCTTCAAGGCACACTTGGCCTAGCAGTAAATTACATCAGAGGCTTAACCGTAAGCCCTTACATTTTAATTTAGCTAAATAACCAAACAAAGCTTATAAGCTAAACAAAAGCTCACAATACTTAATGCATAAATGACCTAAAACTGTAATTACTACAATCACAAGATAAGCAGCTTAAGCTGCCACTTTTGAAGTGGCGGGGCAGATGGTATTGCCTCCACAGGTTTATAAGATCTGAAAAGATCTTCAGGTGGCATAATGCTACACCCAACATAAAAAAACACCTCTAACGAGGCAACATGAACTTGGCCCACAGCTTTCGCTGGTCAGAAGTTACCTTCTGACACCTACTCGCTTTGGCCACCCGAGTAGGCAAGGGGAAATATTTAGCTTGCTAGCTTAAGCTGCCAAAGCACTGTAACAAAAGCTTGCTAGCTAAATAATTAAACTGCTTAATACTAGACACCTGATATAGGTCAAAATAGAAATAGCAAATTAGCTGGGTCGGTCTCTAAAAACACTTAAAAAAAAGCCAACCTCCAAGTTAAACGTTTTAAGCAAATAGTAAACAAAAAGTCATACAAAGGCTTAAACAAGATATGACTAATGGAATTCAATTGAACGGTTACAAAAATTTACAGTAAACATTCACATAAATTTTCGCAGCAATCACAAGAGCATACGAAACCACAAACGGCGCACTCGCGAACTAAAATGTTCCAATTGCGAGGACAAGAATTAGTTAATTAAATTTTATCACAAAGTCACTATCGGTAAAAGTTCTATAGTCCGGGGGAGTCCTTTAGGATTAGAATTACAATCAGTACGGACACAAAAATATACACAATTTGTAGAATTCTTTTTTTTTTCAGTTCGGAGACTCAAAGTCACAAGAGACCTGTGATAAAGGATACAGACATTAAATGACAAAACAAATTGTGTTGAAATGATAACATTAAAGCACAAGATAGGAATAACGGGCTATGGCGTGACTTGACACAAAGATAAAATTTCTACGTGAGGTAGAAGGCACTTTACTTAAACTTAATAATGACGAAGCCAAAATGGTTCGTAAAATAGGCTCGCATACCGCTGGGCCAAAGGCCACACACCTGAGTGCACATATATATGTCACGGCGACTTAGCTCCGGGAAGGTTTTCTTAACCAATACGGCCGCACAGCCTACAGTGAAAGACACACTCACCAAGACGAATCCCTGGTCGGCGACTGAAACACTCGGCGCACGGGGAAGCAAGCCGAACACCGGCGTCGGGCACTTTTCACGTTGCGGAGTCTCGCATTTTGCGTCGGAAGAAATCTCCGCCAATTGAGCTTCTCCGCACGGCAGGGTATTGCACAATGAGGCACTCGCCGCCTCCGTAGGCGTCTCCGTTGCAGCGACTTGAGGACGAGCCTTCTCCTTCGGCGTAACGATGACTAAGCAGTCCCGCTGCCCTCCATCGTTCGTTGCCGGGAGCTTCTTTTTCCTAGATCGTTCGTCGGTCGTCGCCAATTTCCTTCTAACTCTCCCACTCTGATCTCGCTTCGAGTCCGCAGTCGAGAACCTCGCTCCTCCCTCATTGGTTGCTGCGTCGTGATGCTGTAGTTGACGCTGTCGACGTCGATTCCGTTTTCGCTCCGAATTGTAAAATATTCTAGAGCGAGAACGATCGACTATGTCATCGGAATCATTAAAATTCCGTGACAAATATTTATATTCTACAACTTTTTGATTCATATATAGTATTTCATAGAGTATGTTGATAAATAATAAGATTGCAATATTGAAGAATTATATCCGATGTAATATCAAAAAACAGTATCTCAGTATCAACTGTAATAATATGATGTTATAATTGATGAATTTTTGAAAACTATTCAAAAATGCAATTACTGTATTATCATATAGTTTTAAAAGCATTAAAGGTCAGAACGAACGAAGTATAGCACAGGCCACGCCCACTCACTCACACAATAACAGTTTTAGACAATCCTTTTTTTTTTTTTTTTTTTTTTTTTTTTTTTTAGTTAAGCATACATAGCAGACCTAGATGTCGAGGCTATAATATTACACTCGACCTCTATGCCATATTTAATATTTATTATTTTATCACTTTTTATTTAATTGTTTCATTGGCTTTTCATTATAAATAACAATCACAAGGATAAATGATAATTAGAAAATGGATGGAAAACTTCTGCGACCCGGATTACAACCAGGAACCTCGACTGATGCCCGAAGACGCGGGCTCGATCCCGGCCGAGGACGACGAGGATTTTTCAGGGGGGAATTCTGAGAACACCCACTTTCTTCGGAAGGTAAAGCCGTTGATCCCGTGTAGTCTTTGCCGGCTGCACGTTAAAGAACCCTTGCGAGGCAAAATTTGCGGCCCCTACAACGCCGTCCTGATATGACCATAGCAGATGAAAGGGACGCTAATACCAAACAAACCAAACTTTCCATCTTAACAACTTGTTGTCTTTAAGACATTTAGCGTCGACCATGACAGTCGTGGTTCCTGGTTCGAATCCAGGTCGCAGAATTTTTCCATCCATTTTCTAATTAATATCATTTACCTGATGTTTGGAGTTAGCTCCAGTTTAATTTCTTTATTTCTTAATCACAAGGAAGTTTAGTTGATGTTAAAGTAACATTTCTTGCTAAGAACTGTCTTGTTTCCTTGTAATTCAGTTCGACATTCGTACAACTCCTCCAAAGAAATTAAAATAACGGTATTTAACGTTCTCAAGTTGAATTTGAGTGGAGAGTATTCAACGAAAACTTTTGTCAATTATACGTTCAGACATTTTTCCTGGATGATATACTTACTCCTTTAGTCGACCTGAATTCGCTACTTTCAGTTTAAGTGGCGCCGCCCTTGTGGCATTTACTTGAACTGAGCTAAGTAGGATTCGCAGTAGTTTAAACATGGCTTTTATAACAGAACACAAATCCCAGATAACATTCTCTCAATAGTATTAGAACGAATTTTTATCCTAAACAGTCTATATTTTAGTTTAAAAATTGAAGGATCTTACTTTCGCTGCCATTTTTTCCAAAAAAACAGCGCCCTCTATATTCACTGAAAGTAGGGTCATTATTTTTATTCACTGAAAAATAGGGTCATTATTTTTATTCAAATCTTAATATTTACATTAAACAAACTGAAGGTAGAAAATCGGACGTGCATCATGTTACAAAGCGAACAATATGTGATCTTTACAGAACTAGAAAAACTCAGCAGAATTTGCGAAAATCATGAAGTGCTCACAGTTTACGGCAGCAAGGGTGTTACAGCAGCAAAATGAGGATCCAACTTTTACAGGAAATCGGAAGAGGTGTGGACGAAAACGCAGGACTAGAGGCAGGATAGGTAAATGAAGAACGTTTAAAAAAAACAGTTTCAAAAATGTTAAATATATTCATTATGAGCGGTTTGGTTTGGTTTGTTTTGGTATTAACGTCCTTTTCAACTGCCATGGTCATTTCAGGACGGCGTTTTAGGGGCCGCAAATTTTGCCTCGCAAGCGTTCTTTAACGTGCAGCCGGGGTCGAACCCGCGTCCTCGGGCATCAGAGGCAATCACGCAATCACTGAGCCACCGAGGCCGATCATTATAAGCGGAAAAGGTGTGCGCCAACCGTATCCAGCAGAACTACCAACAGACGACTATGTCAATTTGGGTTTCAGTCCGGAGTTCCCAAAATTAAACCCCTGATGACTTTGAAGCAAAGTCGAGCCTATATAGGAAAGAGTTATTTGAGTACAATATGACTGGAGAAACGTCCTATGTAGTGAAAAATCTGTGTTCTTCTTGTCTTATGGTGACCAAGGTCCACGTGTTTGGAGATAGACACAAAAAGCTTACCTCAAGAGATCAGTAAAATTTGCTGCTTCAGTAATCGTATGGGGATGCATGTTGTCAGATGAAGTAGAAAGTTATGCGTCCTAAATGGTTAATAAATGCTGCAGTCTATCAAGAAATACTTCACAACTTCATAATCCCTTCATCTGAAGAATTATGCTGGGATTCCTTTCTGATTCAGCAGGTTGCTGCGTGTAGTCATACTGCTAAATCCACGAAAGAATGGCTTCAACGACGAAATATCTCTGTTATCATAAAAACAAAATAATAAGCAAATACTGTGGAACTAACTATAAAGTGAAAACCTCTAAGCCACAAGGAGGAAACAAAGGAAATAAGTATCCTTGTGGGTTAGAGTTTTTCACTTTATAGTCTGCGTTATCATGGCCAAGTAATTCACAGACATTAATTGAAAATAAGTGGAAGTTGATGAAAGCTAGATTCAGCAAAGACCATCACAAATTAAAAAGGAGTTGATTTTGGCAATCAAACATATTCGGTAAACATCAGTCGTGAAGAACGTGCTAAATTGATCAATAGCATGCCAAATAGGCTAACCGTCGTATTCACTACCTCCGGTTAATCTGAGAGTTAGGGTTAAGGTTAGGACGAGAAATGGTATTCACCACCACCATTTAACCTTTAAATTCAACCCGAGGAAATCTGTGAGTTTATCTTCGATTTAAGATAACTCGCACTTCCGCTTTGTAAAGCCACCGTTTTTTTGCTCGCTTCAAATCGTACGAACTCTTCCGTATTTGTACTACTCGCACGTCTACGACGACATAGACAGCCAGTTCTTGTTGGAAAAAATCGAGCTAATGGAACGACATTCATTAATGAAAGATCGATCGTTCATCATGCAGTATCGCTTGTTCATAGCCTACAACAATGGAACAACTTGTTCAAGCCATAGCCTACAACAAATATACCTTGTTCTGCCATTGTTGTAGGCTATGACTTGTTCATCGACAAGTGATTGCAGGCGCTATTTTTCTGTTCCTCCATAGATGGCACTAAAATTTAAAATCAGTGACTACAGGGACCAATCACAGACGTCGTTACAAAAGAAATGCGAGCTAGCCTTCGAGTTGCTCAAATCCAGGCTGAAGGACGATGGTAAAGACTGTTTCAATTTTAACTGGATGTTAAGGTTTAATACTGGCTTGCTCAACTCACCTTTTAACCCGAGATGGTAAATATGTCTGTAAGTGTTGTAATAAATAAAGCAAAAGGCAACTAAATTAAGTATTAAGTATTGATGAATAGTTTTCGATTAAAATGATTTGTATATCTTTTTGTCATTATTCTAACTTTTCTATCTCTATATTGGATTATTCTATTACTTTGCTATCTTCAATTTGATTAATGCTCTTATATAAATTAATGCTCCTTTTGAGATCGCCTGCAGGTATAAGTATATCATCCAGAGGGAAATGTCTAAACGTGTAGTTACAAAAATTCGTTGATCACTCAATATTGGGTTAATACTGGGGACTAGTGTCCCCGAAAACGTACTGGTAATCGATGGGGCATCATACAGAACCCAAAATGCTCATGCAGAAAATCCAGAGCAACCTTTGTATAACACGAGATGGGCCTTGAGATCTTTAATAGGGCGCAACAGTGGTCCCGCATGAGACGATGGATGTAAAATGGGTAGTGTCAACTTTTCAAGCCGATGGAGAGGTTATGATCTGAGGTATCTTTACTTTGAAGAATTTGGCCCATTAATACCGTAAGCAATCAGTGTTATCACAGCATCATTGCCGATCAAGCACAGTCTTTCCTGATGACCAAGCCTCCTTCCAGCAGGATAACGCTAGATGCCACAAGGCTCGAACCGACACCATAAAAAGAAATCACAGCGGTGGATTGGTCGAGAAAACAATAACCTGGAACTTGCAAAGTGGCCACCGCGGAGCCCCGACCTCACACCTTGTGATTTCTTTTTATGGGGGTGTGTAAAGGATAAGGTCTTCACCCTACCCCTTCCCCGTGACCTAGACGAGCTGAAAGAACGCATTACGGTAGCGATACGTGGGATTGATGGAGACTTGTCAATGCGGGTTTGGGACAAATTCGACTACAGGGGGGGCGGGCATATTGAACATCTTTAACTGTGTCACAATAAACTTCAAGAGTTTTTCTTTAAGAATCCGTATGTGGTGTGTCTATATTCTGAATAGCTTTGATGCAATAAATTTTTAAAAGTGTGAAATTCTTTTGTAATCACCCTGTATTATGAAAAAGTTTTTTTTCTTCACTTGTACTAAATAATGTTTAAGCGTTACCACAATGTCTTTTGCATAATTTTATTAGCCAAATGTATAGAGCTACTCTTATAAAAAGCCCAAGTATATATCATGAAAATTCATTAATATATCGTCGATAGAATGTGCTGAATTAAAGTTGCTCTCAAAAATGAACAAAACGATAATGGGTTTTTTTTTTTCACATTTATTTTTGGACCAGACACCAGTATCAACTTCTCCTTATGCTGATATGAAGTCAATATGCCGTAGACCCGCCTTTCGCTCTTATGACCCTAAAATTTTGGAGTAAACCCCTTATCGTTTTGTTTATTTTTGAGAGCAACTTTAATTCAGCACATTCTATCGACGAGATATTTCTGAATTTTCATGATATATACTTGGGCTTTTTATAAGAGTAGCTCTATATATTTGGCTAATGAATTATGTAAAGGACATTTTGGTATCACTTGCGCATGCGCAGTTAAACATTGTTTAGTAAAAATGATCATATTTTATCAAATATTTCATATTTTATATTCAGATTGCAGGGTGTTGTGTCTACTGTAGTTTGTCAAGTTTCCTGAAAATGGCATTGCATTGGGCTGAAAACCCTGCATGTTATAAACAAAAAATTTATAAAAAAAATTCGATTTTTTTTTAAAGATCTTTATATCTCCATGAATATACGTGCTATTCTCATACAAATGAACACAGACGAGTAAAAGTAGCCTCATAATCATATGCTACAGCATATTTCAAGCATTATTTTTTTTTTGTTCAATTTGTTGCTGGTCCCCTAGTTGCCTTCGGGGTAAAACCTTCGCTGAAATTTATGAGGTGTAACACGCTCTTTACACCCCTGAAGTGTTCAAGATAACTTGTCAAGTATTTTTCTAGATATTCGACAAAACGTTTAAAATCAAAGGTGTTCATATAATTTTGTCCACCCCCCTATACTGGTATGTCTCATATTAGTAAATTGCTAAAAAATACAAAAATTACTCAAAATATTCCCTGATTAATGTTTTAATTAAGAACATTAGTAGCTTCTAACAGAAGCTGTCAACTCGTATTACAGAAAATTCTATTTAACCCATAAATTCTGATAGTCGGAGAAAAATTAGAAAAAAATAAGAAAAAAATAAGAAAAAAATTATTATTAGCCTTTCGGCATGATTTAGTTTATTAAGGAGGGAGCGACAAAAATGATAAAATCATTAAAATAAAATACAATTAATTCTTTAATTATAGGGGCATACAGGGTGGTTATAATTAAAGTGACAATTTAGACCCTTCTAGCGGCCGTTCTGGTAATCAGATTTTGACGAAACTTGGGATATATGTTATACAGACCATGGGAAAGAGAATTTGGCAATAAAAAAATTAGTTCACATTTTGACCGCTACGTCAAAATATGACGCTGGTCATGTAAGAAACTATCTGAGAATTTTTACTCAGAGACGTTATGCAAATGAGATGTAAAATTAGAAAAGCTTTAAAATGACAGTGAAATTAAATGTAAAGTTATTCTTCACGATGGCCTTTAGCTAAAAAGGATCGAGCTTTATTGCTGAAGTTGTTTTACCAGAACTGCAATAATGCTTCTGCTGCACTATGAGAATATTCGACGTTTGAAATACTTGCGAAATAGGCCTATGTCTATTAATGGTTTAAAAAAGAAGATTAAGAGATTTGAAGAAACTGATGAGTTGAATGTGCTGCCAGGGAGAGGACGGAAACGAATTGCAAATGAGACTGTGGAAGACGTTGCTGCTGCTGTAGTGGAGAGTGCTTCAAGTTCCCAATATCCTTCAGCAAGTGCTCGAGCCGTATCACGTGATTTGTCTATAAAAGTTGTGTGTTCCATTTTAAAGTGGTATCCATACAAGATCCAGGTGGTTCAAAAGTTGCTTCATGAAGATCCGGAAAAACGCACTGATTTTGCTTGCCAGTTTCTGGCTAGAATAGCCGTCGGTAATGCATGGCAATGGAACATTTTGTGGTCAGATAAAGCGCATTTCACACTAGACGGAGCAGTGAATGCTCAAAACTGTCGCATCTGGGGCACTGAAAAGCCGATGGTTGTGCATGAAAAGCTTTTGCACTCTGATTACGTGACTGTATGGTGCGGATTCACTTCACATTTCATTCTTGGCCCCTTTTTCTTTGAAGAGAACACTCCTCAAGGCACTAAAAGATGTTCAATCACTGGTGCTCGTTACTGCGAACTTCTGCAGCAGAAAGTCATTCCTGCTTTACAAGAAAGACAGTGTTTAGATACTACTGTCTTTATGCAAGATGGTTCAACACCCCACATTGCACGACAAGTGAAGGAACTGCTTCATGCTCATTTTGGAGATGATCGGGCGATTTCGAAAACTTTTCCAACTGCATGCAACACCTCCTCCTTGTGACTTCTGGTTGTGGGGATATTTGAAAGATAATGTCTATGGAGGAAGAATACGGACTGTCCCTGAATTGAAAGTAAGCATAACACGCCATATCACTGCGATTCCTCAGGAAACCCTTCGCTCTACTGTGGAACATGGAATAATGCGCTTTGAACATGTCATTGACACAAATGGAATGCACATTGAACAAATGCTCTAATTTTATAAATTTCTCTGCTTCTAACTTGTTTTTGTTATTATTCATGTGCCATACTTTGACGTAGTGATCAAAATGTGAACTAATTTTTTTTATTGGAAAATTCTCTTCCATATGGTCTGTATAGCATATATCCTCAAGTTTCGTCAAAATCTGATTACCAGAACGGCCGCTAGAAGGGTCACTTTAATTATAACCACCCTGTACAAGGGAACTAGCAATGTTATACAAATTACCTTTAATTCTTATTATCTTTCAAAGTATTTACCACCACACGAAATGCAATGCTGTATCCTTTGGAACCAATCGTAAAAATAATTCCAGAAAATAAACGCACTCGTTTTCCGAAAGCTCCTCATGGCTTAAAAATGGCCTCCCCTTCAATTTATTCTTCACCTAAAGGGAAAACAAAATTCACATAGAGAAAGTTTGTTTATTTTGTATAATTTGTTTAATCATAATTTTCTCAGTACTTGCTATACAAGATGTTTTTTTAACTCTGTGCACAAACTTCACAGGGTGATAGAAGATAACTTACTGAACAAATTTTAACCAAAAAATGGTCCGAAGTTCCCCATTAAATTGCTACAGGGAAAAATGTTGGAAATACTCAACCCATTACCAGTTGAATTATGCAGCATGCAAGTTAGACCTTGATATTTTCAGTGTGTTTCAGTTAACCGTTGACTCTTTGAACCTTTGGAGTAGTTGTTTTACTCCTGGAAACTCTTGTACTTGAGGCAGCATACACCAATGAAGAATTTGCAGACATACATTCTGTATATGGAGTAACCGATGGGAATGCCACATTTGCTTATACCATGAACGGTACCCCAATCGAAGGTTACCAAACATTATAATCTATCCAACGAAAGTTGGAGTAGGCGTGTCCAGTTAAGCTTCCAATTTCAATTGTTAGGCATTGTTAATTCTACTTTGGCAACAATGTCTAACAATTGAAATTTGAAGTTTAACTGGACACGCCCACTCCAACTGTCGTTGGACAGAGTATAGAATATTTTAACGTAAAAGTGGAACATTTCCGTGTTAATAGGCATGAAACGGGATGAGGCAGGCATGTTCGTTTTTTCCCCTTTAATAGTGAACTTTGGACTATCCATTCTTTGGTAAAAAATATTCAGTATGTTTTCACCTATCACCCTGTGAAATTTGCGCACCAAATTCAAAAACACCATGTATAGAGGGTGCAAACTTTGGTACGGTGCGCAGAGGCATTTCGTCGTGAAAGGACTAACAAGGGAACCATTCGAACCTATATGTCTCAGTTTCACGGCAAATTGTAAGCAATTGTTTATTTATTTATTTATTTATTTATTTATTATTTAAAATTGTAAGCAACAGGCTTACAGCTGAGCAATTACAATGAAAGAGAAATTAAAGTAAAATAAAATTATAGACTATAAAAAAATGAAAATATTAATATGAAAAAAAAGTTTTAATCAAAGAAAAATAATTACAGAATGAGTGAAATACTTTCTATAACAATTTTTTTGAAATGGTTATAATTCATTGCATTGACATCAATCAGATTGGATATAATATTATACAGGGTGATTACAAAAGAATTTCACACTTAAAAATTTATTACATCAAAGCTATTCAGAATATAGACACACCACATACGGATTCTTAAAAAAAAACTCTTGAAGTTTATTGTGACACAGTTAAAGATGTTCAATATGCCCCCCTGTAGTCAAGGCTGAAGGACGATGGTAAAGACTGTTTCAATTTTAACTGGATGTTAAGGTTTAATACTGGCTTGCTCAACTCACCTTTTAACCCGAGATATGGTAAATATGTCTGTAAGTGTTGTAATAAATAAACCAAAAGGCGACTAAATTAAGTACTAAGTATTGATGAATAGTTTTCGATTAAAATGATTTGTATATCTTTTTGTCATTATTCTAAGTTTTCTATCTCTATATTGGATTATTCTATTATTTTACTATCTTCAATTTGATTAATGCTCTTATATAAATTAATGCTCCTTTTGAGATCGCCTGCAGGTATAAGTACATCATCCAGAGGGAAAAGTCTAAACGTGTAGTTACAAAAATTCGTTGATCACTCAATATTGGGTTAATATTGGGGACCAGTGTCCCTGAAAAAGTACTGGTAATCGATGGGGCATCATACAGAACCCAAAATGCTCATGCAGAAAATCCAGAGCAACCTTTGTATAAGACGAGATGGGCCTTGAGATCTTTAATAGGGCGCAACAGTGGTTCCGCATGAGACGATGGATGTAAAATGGGTGGTGTCAACTTTTAAAGCCGATGGAGAGGTTATGATGTGAGGTATCTTTACTTCGAAGAATTTGGCCCATTAATACCCGTAAGCAATCAGTGTTATCACAGCATCATTGCCGATCAAGCACAGTCTTTCCTGATGACCAAGCCTCCTTCCAGCAGGATAACGCTAGATGCCACAACGCTCGAACCGACACCATAAAAAGAAATCACAGCGGTGGATTGGTCAAGAAAACAATAACCTGGAACTTGCAAAGTGGCCACCGCGGAGCCCCGACCTCACACCTTCTGATTTCTTTTTATGGGGGTGTGTAAAGGACAAGGTCTTCACCCTACCCCTTCCCCGTGACCTAGACGAGCTGAAAGAACGCATTACGGTAGCGATACGTGGGATTGATGGAGACATGTTAATGCGGGTTTGGGACGAATTCGACTACAGGGGGGCATATTGAACATCTTTAACTGTGTCACAATAAACTTCAAGAGGTTTTTTTTAAGAATCCGTATGTGGTGTGTTTATATTCTGAATAGCTTTGATGTAAGAAATTTTTAAAAGTGTGAAGTTCTTTTGTAATCACCCTGTATAATTTAAACATTCTATAGAAGGGTAAATTATTTACAATTGTTTTCTTTAGTAAATGTAAATAAAAAATTTCATTGTTTTTGGGAATTGAGCTTAGGTACACGTAATTGGACATAATTAAGAAATTTAGAAGAGTAAATGATATTATGAAAAAGCTTAAATAAATAGCAAACATCTAATATAAACCTTCTCTTAGATAATTTATCACATGTAAAATATTTTAGAAGATAAGTATTAGTTATATAAGATAAGTATTAGTTATATACATATTATTTAAAGATGTAGGATGAAAGAGTTTGAAAAGATTGCGCAAGAAATTTTTTTGCACTTTTTCTATACTTAATTGCAATTTAACATGAGACGGAGACCAAATGGTGGAGGCATATTCTAATATTGGTCTTACGAAGACATTAAAAAGAAACACTGAAAAGTTAATATTACTAAAGCTTAGAGTATTTCGAATGATAAAATATGTAGTTTGTTAAGCTTTAGTAGTAATAAAATTAATATGGTCATTGAAAGATAGTTTTGAATTGAATATAACTCCTGGATCTTTAGTATTTGATTTTTGTTGTAGAAGAGTGTTATTTAAAATATAATCGTAAATATGAACAATTTTTTTAAGTTTAGAAGTAATACAGTGACATTTTTCATTAACTGACATTCTATTTTCGCTACACCATGATTCAATCGATTGAAGATCAAGTTGTAATTCTTGAGAGCCAATAGAAGTACTAGTAATTTTGCCTATTTTAATGTCATCTGCAAAAAGGAATAATTGGGAATATTTTACTGATTCTGGGACATCATTGAGAAATGTAATAAAAATTAGAGGTCCTAGTATTGATCTTCTAATTATTATTTTTATTATATCCAATCTTCAAACATAGCCAAACAAATATTTGCGAGCATCAATAGTAGCTTTCTTATTTTGCGAGCATCAATAGTAGCTTTAGGTGAGTAACATATTTCAATTTGGTATGATACTGTGAGATACAGGTTAGTATGATTCCCCTTTTAAGTGCTGGACGTATGTTTGTGCGTGCTTACAGGACCTCAGGCGTTGTTCGGAATACAGTTTTCTGAACTTTCAGCACAACGCGGATCAATAACCATTTATGCTATTGGGATGCCACGACTAACTTCAATCTCAGTAAACTAGTTAAGCTTCAGAAATAGTTCATAAGAATCATTTTTCCATTGCCCCGTCTCTTTATTGTTACTCCGTATTCTAATGATTAACGTTTTATACTGCCATCATATCTGTTGTTTTTTAAAAAGATCTCTGAATGGTGAAATTTCACTCATCCCATTATGCCAGTGCAGAGGGCGAATCAAAAGTCTGTTACCCCTCCTATCTTGTATTTTTTGCTGAATGATGGCCATTTGGTGGCTGAACTGTACATACAAGAAGTAAAATCTATTTGATGTGGACAAGAAGCTTCATTATTTTTTGCTAATTTGAATAGTTGAAATTAATCAGTGTACCATCAACTTTCTATATTAATTGCCTTTAGCGAAATTTACATGTCTGTCTTTATTCAAGATACGAGGGGATAACAGACTTTTGTATAATATTCACTTCTTTAATTCACTATTATACTTCCCTATTTGCTATCTCAGAGTACAGTTCCAGAAGCCTTTTCACGAGTATAATGAGTCCTAGATCCTGGTCCAACCTTCGTCTCTTCATGGCGGCAACTTAATAAATTTAAGAAATTACTTAAATCTTGTTTATTTTTTTTTCATTTTTTCTTATTCATGCTTTCGTTATTCGTTAATTTGCTTGAACTTCACTTTATTGAAAAAAAATATTCATGATATGGTCCCAAGCCTATTCTTAAAGATAATGGCTAACGATGACTTAACTCTATACATAAAAATATGAGCTTCTTTTGGGTTAATTTCAGAAGTAATTTTTTTTTTGTAAATTTATTTTTAGAAGAAAGAATAAACATTTCTAAAGAGCATATGATGCGGCCAAACAGAATGAACATGACAAGACCATTGTTTATGTTGCAAGGTTTGTAATTGACTTCAACAGAGAGTGGCATAAAGACACTCACTCGTTCTTAAGCATTGTTGTCTCTGGCTCGCGTGTTGCCAAGCTAGCGACGACATAATTCCCCTAATTCCATTGAAGGGAGTAAACGTGTTTTTCCTTCCTTCTCGGCAGCCGCGTTTCACCGCAGGTCGATTCTCTGCGTTCAAATCATTTTAACTAGTGAATGAACTGAGGATATCGATCAGCATTAGAATGGATGACGACTTACTATCCAGTACAGTCATGAATATAGGTAAGAACTTCTGAAGGATGTTTTTAACATTTCAAATAGTGTTGAGATGAAGTTAAGCATAAAATCTTATACAAAGCTTCAGGTCAGGCTTAAAAATTTGCGTTCCATAATGCGTTCCATATGGAGTTCGAATAGGAATGCCTATTTCTGGCTTATTAAAATAAGTCCTTTTGAAATCTAGTCATAATAAAATAAAACAAACTAGCCAACGTTAAATTTTTAACGTGCATTATTTAACAGTAAATTTTCAATATTTTAGACGTTCCTTACATGCATGCAAGTTGAATTTAGCAATCGAATCATTTCTTCCGACACTTACTGCTGCCTTTTTAATATTATAGTTAAAATACTTAATTTCGAATTTCATCTTTCCATGTCGGTAAATATTTACTATACCCACGGAAGCCTATGCAATTTTTGACGCCATATTACTCCGCACCTTGAGAAATCTGGATGTTAGGAAGCCATAGAAACGATGCACGGAGGGGTATTACAGATAAACGCTCGCCAAAAGTCCAATTCATTGAGTTATTTAAAAAGGTTAAATTGAACTATCTGCACAAATCGCGAGATGACTTATTCCGCAAACTGAATTGTCGCGATTCCTGTAACCGGCCGGGGGGAAACCAACTGCCCCCTGTAACCAAATAGGTTGGGGTATATATCAATTATTTGCCCCCGGAGGGGGACGTCGTAGACAGAACGCCGAAGGCGTTCGAGTAACGGAAAACAGTGACCGGCGAGGCCCGCAGGGCCGAGAGTGGTACGGAAAACACTGACCAGCGAGGCCCGCAGGGCCGAGAGTGAGACTTGCGTTTGCGATTTGTGCAGATAGTTCAATTTAACCTTTAAAAACTATTCAAATACATGTTGCATCCCATAGTAGCAATTTTAGCTAAATTCCGCTTTACTATTGGCACCGCTATCAGTCGGAACTAGGACATCGAACGATCATCTACTTGGTGTCGTCGCTCTCATGTGACATTACATGTTTACAAGTAGGCTAGTGGAGATGTGGAAGCATCAAATATTTACTGAATATTAATACGTAGTTGTAGGTTTATATATGTAATAAAAAAATTTTTAAGCATCTTCTATTTAAAAATTTAAAGGTTTGGACAACCACTGTTATCCAGAAAGTTCTTAGGGATCTATGGTAATGAGTTACAGAGGGCCAGAAAAGGTGGTAAACACCTTTCGCCATCAACGAGTGTTTTTAATTTGGTAGCTATTTTCGCTGCAGCTGTTGCCCTGCACCACAATTGGCTGGAACGCAGAACACCAAGATCAATTCATAACCACTCCTGTTGACACGCTTTCCAAAGACCCTCCACTCTTCGCGGTCGTCTCTTTCCGAGGGCCCGTTTAAGTAGGCCAAAGCCATAAAAAATTTATAGGGGATACGTTCGGCGACTTGACCGGTATGTCGCTGAATGGAATGGAACGTATTCCGGTATCTTCTGCATGCGTCCGGTTATGACTCGACCCCTTGATGCAGCCATATCTTGTTTACCTCTGTACCGCACTGGTCGGGGATGTCAAGGGTAAAATCGGGATTAGAACGTTAGTCTGATAATACATGGTGTCGACTTTGGCCTTTGACTCAACTCTGTAAAGTTTACTTGCCGTTGTAGCTGTATCCCGCCATGATCATGAAACCTTTTGAAAACGTTTCCTTGCATTCAGGTACCATTTTCTGAAGTCGTTAGAACCTCTTGGGCGTATAAAAAAATGGCTCTGCTCTTGTTGCAGTCTCTTAAATAAACATACGCCTCATTAAGGCAGCTGGTCCGTCGCTCTTGAACATGGCACGGCAGCAACTTATGAACGTGGCTCTTTAGTCGCTTCTCCAGTTTGTAACTCACGGTTGATAATTGTTTACTGTGTACACATGTCCCTACCTTCTGTTCAATGGCCCGTTGTGTTGGGTTATATCAGGTGACGAGAACCCGAACTTTCCGGACGACGTCAGGAATACGACTAATGGATGGTCTCTGGCCTGCATTTTACCATCAGGAATGGCGCCGCTTCTGGTTTTGTCAGTTATTTCTGGCACTACGAAGCCTCGCTTCTTGCATGCTTTCGTAATTTCGGAATAGCTGAATTTGACGTCGGAAAGGGCTGAATTTTAATGCTTGTCCTAACAATAGCTCACGTGAAATGAACGCGCCGTATTTAAATATGCCAATGTTTACCATAGATCCTTAACAACCCTCTATATGGTGTTTTTTGTGTGCGGATCATATCGGCCAAATATTTTATTGCTAATATGTTAATATTGCTTCAATAATAGGTGCCGTAAACCGGGGTTACTTTGCACAAGAGAACGCAAACATTTGCTGCTCTCAAAGGGTTTATTTTGATCATATTTTGCGCAAACATTTGGGGGAAAATCAGGAGCTAGGAACATTCGAACCAGGAACCTCATGTCATATGCTCAACGCCTCTACCAATTGGGCTATCGCCCACACCCGTACAGCCATGCTGTCACCGTCTTAAATTTTTTTTAAGACACTTAGAATTTCTCCTATCCAACCTTGAATCCAGGTCGCAATATGTTTCCTTCCATTTTTTCAAATATTTCCTGGTGTTTGGATGTTCAGCTCCAGTTTACATTTATTATTTAAGTTCATCAAACTTTCTGATGGTTGGATAGGAGAAATTCTCAACGTGATCCGGGTGCCCGCCTCCCATTGGGCTTTCCACCTTGACAACTTTGTCTTTAAGAGATTTAGTGACAGCATAACTATGCGGGTCTCTGCGAGAGCCCAATTGATATAGGCGTCGAGCACATGACATTCGAGGTTCCTGGTTCGAATCCAAGTCGCAGAAATTTCCCTTCTATTTTTTCAAATATCATTTCCAGTTTACATTTATTATGCGCGTTCATCAAACTTATTGTGTTGAATGATTTTTTTTACAATAAGATTGCATTAAACACAAACGAAAAGCAGCAAATGTTTGACGTTATCTTGTGCGAAGTAACCCCGGTTTAAGGTATTAAAAAAATAAGGGTGGCCAAAAAAACATCTAATTTTTAGAGCTGATAACTGTTTTATTAATGACCAGATTGATATTTTAACTTGTTCATATTGCTTGGCATAATGCGGAAATGTTTCCAATTATAAAATATGCAAATTAGTTTAAATAAATTTTTGTACCCGCCGAAGGTAACTGTCTTGTGTAGCATCACTGCAAATTCATCATTGGATTTCTAAAGGGCAGGGTTTTTCTTACCAGACCAACAACTGTGACCTGAAAGACTCATCAGAAGAGAGCTTACAGCCAATGTTGCAATCTGTCGTTAACCGCTTAAATTTGGTGATAGAAGAGAAAGACAGCCACATCCAGCAGGTTATCCGATGATATCAGGTCGTTGCATATCAAATGTCGAATTGCACAGGTCATCTTTAACGGACGCGCGCTGTCATGCAGCAGAAGGACGCCTTTGCGATCCAGTTTGTTGCAGGTTGTTGCTGACAGTAGGTCGCAGCGGTGATCGTCTCCCCCTGCTGCAGGAAGCTGTAATGCACTACACCACGGATGTTCCACCAAACTGTAACCATGAGCTTCCTGGGGTGCAGCGGGGGTTTAGGGAACTGTCGCGAGGGTTCATCAGCATCCAGCCACTATGCTGACGTTTCCTATTGTCGTATAGGAGCCACTTCTCATCGCAGGTGACAATGCGATCAAGAATCCTCGCTTCTTCATGGCGCAAAAGCAATTCCGTACACACCTCCAACTGACGCTCTTTCTGGTTTTCCGTAAGTTCATGTGGGACCCATTTGTCCTGCTTTTTCACCTTGCTAATGGTCCTAAGGTGTTTACTGACAGTCGACGCTGATACAGCATGATCCCCTACAAAGTCCCGAACAGTTTTTGACGGGTCCTCTTCCACAGATCGCTTCAGATCAGCGTCATTCAACACGTTGGGCGGTCTGCCGCGTGGCTCATTTGCCAGGTCCGTCAATCCCGCCCGGAATTTTTGGAACCAACGTTGGACTGTACGTTCTTTTATGGTGTCTACACCGAATACCTTATTGATGTTTCGAGAAGCGTTGGATGCAGTGATTCAACCTGAACTCGTAATGCATTATCACACGTAATTCGTATGAAGTCATGACTATCTTCGCGTGGGTTCAAACGCTATTATATATCATCGCAGACATGCAAATTTCAGGCAGCTGGTCGCTGATAGGTTTATCTCTGGGAATGTACCACTTTGTTATGGGTACTTGCTACTAAACGTAGAAACCGTGCTGAAGCGCGGAACTCACCTCGAAATCCGACATTTGATATGAAACTACCTGATAAATGTAAATCCCTTATTTGATTGGAAACATTTCCGCATTTTGCCAATATGAACATGTTAAAGTATTATCTGTTCATTAATAAAACCGTTATCGCCTCTGTATATTACATATATAAACCTACAACTAAGTATTAATAAAAATTTTCTTGTTCATGGAATGAAAGTGGGTGATTTTGGTAGTATATTTTTCTGCTGATTACGAATAGAATTTTGAAATTTCTCTAGTAGGCACAGATTTCTTGTAACATGAAACATTTTAAAATTATTCAGAGTTTGGGGCCTGATAAATTTGTGCGGCCCCAATATATGGATACTTTAACATTGCAGCGGCTTCTCCTCTCACACATTTGTTTCAAATATTTCCTGGTGTTTGGCGTGGCGCCCCCAAATGTAAATCGTGTGATTGTTTATGCCCTATCCTGTACTTCCACAACTCCAAAAGGCTAGATCACAACTCAAACGTCACGTGACATCTAATTTGTCACAAAGCTACGATACTAAAAAGTTGGATCATGCAATGATTTATGACGCCATCAATAGTAAAGCAGAATTTGGCTAAAACAGCAACATGCGTTAAGGTGTAGGAAAACATAAGCTTTAATCGGTTGTAAGTAACTTCATGATTTGGACTTTTGGTCAGCTTTATCTGTAAATGCTCCTGTGCGACGTTCCGCATATTTTAATCTCAGCAGCTCAGCCTCTTTAGCCTCTTTGCTAGTTAAGCTTCGCAATGCGCATTAGTTTTCCATGGCCAAAATGGAACGAGAGCTCCTGATTGATGAGTAAAATGACGTCTCTCCAGAGTGTTCAGCTACTGTCAATCTTAACATTTAACAATTTTCTTGGAATTATATTAAAGGAAATGCATATGGTAACATGGATCAATTTAGGATTCATCTTGTTTGCGATAAAAAGTGAGTTGAAGAAAGGAAAAATACTGTCACTTGCTACAGTCAATAAAAGGAAACTGTCCTTGCACTCGTAATACTAACAATACAACCAACTTGAGATAATGAAAATTTCATCTATCAGAAGCCGCTGTGATTGGTAGACTGAGCCAATATCATTCAAGTAATCTTAGCAGGCAAATAGATTTTATTAAATTTATAATAAAATAATTGATTTTTAAAATTTTCTCCGGTCAAAATTAAGTTTATAATTTTGCTTATGAAGTTATGTTACAAGTAAGAGGTTTAGCGTATTTCACTTTCACTTTTTGTGGCGCGGCGATTATTCGAGCATTTAAATACAATTGGGGAGTAGATATCCAATTTTGCAAATTAGACAACCCAACACTTGTTAATTAATAAAATAAAAACTAGACCTCTAAAATTATATTTACAAAAAAAGTGGACCTCAAAGAACCAGTTTAAAATGTTTAATATAACGTTTAATATAATGTTTAATATAAGAAAACATTTTATACTTATGTAAATGCCTTATTTAAAATAGATGCATTACTTTTTACTTTATTTTTAAAGTGATTATTGTTTTTAGTCAATCATATAGGTACAGAAGGCATGCATATTTTTAAATATACAGTAGAACCCATGTTTAACATTTTCCTGCATATTACGTTCTTTCTCGTTGGTCCCAATTTTCTTCGTTATCATGAATGGTATTTCTCCCAGTTTACTAAGATTATCTCTATTCAATACGGAGGGTTGATTCAGATAAAATGAGACGACTTTGCAGTTCTGTTACGATGGTGTAATACCATGGCGCCACCAACGGTTGTTCGATGTGAGAGCCACGTTGTTGGACTATCGCCCGGCACCGTAATTTCCACTGAAGTAGGCTGAGTTTGAGGGACTCCATGGGAAGTTCGTTCCACACCTGCTGACACACTTTCCATAGCCCATCAACGGTTCTTGGTCGGCGACTTCCGAGCCGTCGTTTCAGGAGACCAAAACCACAGAAATCCATCGGTGATGCGTCAGGAGATTTTACAGGCACATGAGAGAAGGGAATAACTCGTATGCCAGTCTCCTGTTCCATCTTCCTGTAGTAAGCCACAGATGACTTGGCAGTGTTCAGTCACTCAGTTGTGTGACCTGAGCTGGGTGTGTTGGCTGGGGCTTGTTTCTGGTCTGCTTCTCTGCTCGTCCACATTCATTAGATTGTCGCAATTAGTTCTTTTTGATTAGTCGAGCCACAGTAGCTTTGGATACCACAATACCACTTCGTTTGCATAATTCCACAATGCACGAAAGACTGAAGTTAGCGTCGGAAAGGCCAAACGTATACCCTTCCCAAAAAGTTGTGATTTTGGAAGCCATGTTTCAGCACGAAATGTCCCAAATAACAGCAACAAATGTATACAAAGCTAATCCCCATGAATAGTGGACGAGTCATGCAAATCACATTCCGTCAAGTCATACGCGGCGTTTAAAGTCGTCTCATTTTATCTGAATCAACCCCCTGTATTTTCCGGCAAATCAAAATTTTCAGATTTTCAGAGAACTCAATGAACACGAGAAAATCACGCACGGGTTGTGTAAGGACGAGTGGGTCACGTTACAATGGACGATTAACGAAACAATTCGGTTTTTCAGGAAAAAAAACTCTGGTCTTTCTGCTTGAATCTCCAAACTTCACTGTTAGATTTTCAACTTTTCAAACTTAGTCATAGATGGCTTCTAACAAGGGGACCGTACGACATATAATCACGGATTTGGTTGAAATTTTAAGAGGTCTACAACACTAATATATCTTCTGTGTAAATTGATTTGAATCAATGGCCTTTCGTTTCGGAAAAAAAATACGTTTATTATTGTAGTACCAGATAAGCCAAGTGGGAAGAAGGGTATACAACTTGGCAGCGTTGGCGTCAGGTTCTGTGGATTTACTTGTCCGGTTTCGCTTCCTGTAGTATTGAAATTTTTTCCATTTTGTTTTCAATTTTTTTTTTTTTAATTTTCATTTTTTTTTCGCCATTATTATTTTGTTTGCACTTTGCATAACATTCACATACATAAGCAACGTCACAGGTCCAAAAATGCAAAATACGTTGTACAATATTTTCACGCTCGGTCATTGCCGTGGCGTGTGAAATGAAAGAGAAACGATAAATTTCTATTCTCACTATCGACGGTCTATGCGCAATCGTCACCGTTGCCAATGACCATCCGTGAAAATATTGCGCTTTGCATTTTGCTTTGTGACCATTTGACCTGTGACGTTACTTATGTATGTGAATGTTCTTATGCGAAGTGCAAACAAATAATTATAGCGAAAAACAAAAACAAAAAAAAAGATAAATTGAAAAATGGAAAAATAATGGAAAAAAATTTCAATACTACAGGAATTGAAGCCGGACCAATAAAACCACAAACCCTGATGTTAATCACTGCGCCACCGCTGTTAACTTGTATACATTTCTTCCCACTTGGCTTATCCGGCACTACAATAAAAAACGTAAAATGTTTTTTCTCCGAAACGAAAGGCCATTGATTCAAATCATTTTACACAGAAGGTATATTAATGTTGTAGATTGACCTCCTAAAATTTCAACCATGTCCGTGATTACATGTCCGTGCGGTCCCCTAGTATGTGTAAATTATACCTTTTAGCTGCAAAAGCATCCATAATAGAAAAAGCTCTCGTCTTGTTTGATCTCTATTTCGATTTTGAAGAGTTTACTGATTGCAATGCAAATATCCTGGGAATTTGATAGTAATTATCAGACAGTGAAAGGGAAGCTGCTGAAGTTGGAGAGATGCACCTTCTTTTACTGCTGCTGTAAAAGCATTGGAAGACTTTTTGGTTAATGCTGCAGTAAAGACTTTAACTGTGGGTTCTGCTAATTTTATATTCTTATTCAATGTGTTAAGTGTCATCTAAAAACATTTTAAACAGACTCTGTGATCCATTTTTTTATTAAGTAGCGGAAGAATGGAGCTACTTATTGTTTTCACAATGTCCGTCTGTCTGTCCATCCGTCCCCTTCATAATTTCCGCATTTTTGAGGTAGAAGATTGAAATTCGGAATGTAGCTTACTATGGGCATGTGCACCTTCACTATTTAATTTGGTTTTGATTGGCTCACTGGGTCGGAGTTTCGTGGGCGGAAATTAGAGGACCAAAAGGTCTACGCGTATTTATGCTTATAAAGGAGTGAAATTCGGTATGCAGATTCCTCTAGAACAACATTACTATGAAGTTTGGCCCAAATTGTCCCAGTGGGGTAGGAATTGTGGGGTACCAGTTACTGGGTCTTTAGAACTACGGCAACATATGGCATGTCATAACATTCGATCGGAAATGATGAGAAACGAAAGAAGATAGAGCTCTTTTACACTTTATAAACTCTACGTTCGAGAAAATCAATTTTTCGATTTAAAAAATTGGGGAGGGGGTAAAAATTGAGATAAAGGGTAAAAACAGATGATCTCAGGGCTTCCGCTACTTTCCTATACCTTCCTCGGGAGGATTAACTTCTTGTTAATTAATAGCGCATTGGGTTCTTATCTATTTTTAACCGACTTCAAAAAAAGATTATCATTTCGACGCGTGTGTATGTAATATTGTTGGAATTCCACACTGTATGATAGTCTGTGGGCTTCTGAACAGGTGTGCCAAATTTCATAAGTGTATGTATGTATGTTTGTCCACGTATTTCTCAAACTGAAAATCGAATAGCAATAATTTATTTTATTGGATCAAGTATCTTTCAACTTGGAAACAGTCCAAGTTTCATCAAAATCGGTTCCGTAGTTTTCAAGATATGGACTTGTATAGCTTGGCGATAGTGAAAGTTTCATCAAAGTCGGGTTTTTTTATACTCTGTTTAATCTTGTTCAAAATTGGTTATTACTAGTAAAAACAGCTAAAATATTTATTTTTTTATATAAAAGTTTAATATTTAAGTAAAACATACACTATTTACATATTTACATTTTACTAGCATAATTAGAATTAAAAAATAAGATTTTGGGATAAACCAAAGCAATTTTCAATGCTCCATAACCGCTGCGCAGCCCTAGTGGGGGCTCTAATCTTTAACCTTTTTTTTTTTTTTTTTTTTTTTTTTTCCCGCGGCGCGCAACCAAAGACTTTTACCTTTTATTGATTCTGGTTACAGTGTAGCTGTTATTAATAGACAGATTCAAATCCAACTTCAGGTCGCCATCATTTTCTTTCAGCCTTCCTCTTCGATATGCCTATACCCCCTTCGCATTGCCCATTTGAATTTAGCTCGAGTTCAGTCTGGTTTGAAATGGCCCATCTTAATATCCTGTTCGCACTGTATCTCTGCTAGATCGAGTTGAGCTAAACTGTCCGCAATGAAATCTGGTCTTAACAGGTTTTACCGAATTTGATTATCTTAGTACCCCTAAAGCCCGTGGTTGTAACTAAATCACTAGTCATTATCACTGATATACACTGAAGAGCCAAAAGTCATGAGAGCGTCGTATGCAAATTTTCGTTTGCATCGCGTAAGAGATGTATAGACTATTCAATTAGACTATTAGCAGTCATCTGAAACTTCTTCTAACGTGATTATGACTACTCGACGAGAATTATCGGAGTTTGAACGCGCAATAATAGTTGGAGATAAACGCATGGGACATTCCATTTCTGAAGTGGTGCGAGCATTCAACATTTCTCGATCCAGTATCAAGGGTGTACAGAGTACCTCATTTCAGGCATTACCTCCCACTATGGACAGCGCAATGGTCCTTCGTAACAGACAAGCGTCACTACGTCAATTAATAGCCACATTCAATGAGGGGCGTACTAGAAACATGTCTGAGGTCAGTGCGAAGCTTGGCACTGATGGAATATGGCAACAGAAGATCGACAAGAGTGAACCTATTCATTGGACCTTAGATGACTGGAAACCTATAGCTTAGCCCGATGAGTCAAGATTCAAGTTGGTGCAAACTGATGGTAGGGTTCGTGTTCGGCGCAGACCCCATGAGGCCATGGACCCAAGTTGTCAGGAAGCCACTGTGCAAGCTGGCGGCTCCATGGTGTGGCCGTGTTTACACGGCAGGGTTTGGGTCCTCTGATCAAATTTGACTTGCCATTGGCTGGAAACCGCTAAAACCAGCTGCTTGGTGACCATTTGCAGCCCTTTATGGTCTTCATGTGCCTTAACGATTTAATGTTCCAGGAGGACAATGCACCGGGCCACACTTACTCGCGATTGGTTTGAGGATCCTTTTGAACAATTCCTACGAATGAATTGGCCGCCTAGATCGCCAGACGTGAACACCATCGAACATATTTGGGATGATATCAAACGATCCATTCGTGCATAAGAGCCAGCACCTGAAACACTCACGTAATTATGAGCGGCTATTGAGACTTCATGGCCGAACATCTCTTCAGAAGACTTCCGCTGACTGGTTGAGTCCATGACACGTCGAGTTGCTGCACTTCGCCGGGGAAAAGGTCCTACACTCTACTGATTAAGTATCCTATGACTTTTGGCACTTCAGCGTATGTTCGTCTATAATTTTCTCCTATAAACATATTTTTCTCCTATAACTTTACTCCACGCTTTTCTTTTTTCATGGCCATGCCACGCACGCTACATGTACCACGTTTCAAGTTGTCTAGTGTGTCCCCGTGTGAGCTGCTGAAATAAAGTTATGCGTGGGTTATATAAGTTTAACAAAAGTTATATTGCTTATCATGAGTTTTTCTGGCGGTACCACTCGGATACTGCGAGTGTCAAGCCAACCAGAAAGCAAGCGTGGGAACTGTCCCCACACCTCTGCAGGTTGCGCCCTGCCTTACATGTATACGCTCTCAACGCATTTGACAAGGCGGAGGTATCTCCGCCTAGTACCCCCAAACTTCTTCAGCAGAGCCGAAGTAGTATACCCCTGATTGTTGCATGCAGGTTCATTAAAAAAAACGAAATTTCTGCCAGAAAGTTAAGGGCATCGTTTTATGGATTAACCTAAGTTAACAAAGATTAACAAAAGATGTTGCTATAGCCGTTATTTCCAACCCATAACGAAGCTTTCAATGTTATTGTTCTCGCTATAAAAAGGTTCCATAACCTTACAACTCTACCCTGGTCCCGCTAAGAATGAAGTAAAATCTAAATTCTGTACAATTATTCGTCTCGAAATAATTTGAGGTAAGCATTCACGAATATTCATCTAAAATTATAAAGCACCGCTATACATAGCCCTCACCAACGCATGTTCGTATTCTCGGCTGTCCCATTAGATCGACAGGCCTGCCCTCTATTTCATTTCACTCGCAAATCCATTCAATTGTCTGCTGCTTTTTCGTAGGAAGTAATTCCATTTTAATGTGGAGTGGATTCGTGCGTATTGAGTGGTGGAAGAAAAGTTCTGTCAAGCGCCAACAGGTGTTATAATGCATACATCGCATTCTCGATGGACGTAACAATGGGGTTTGTCTGGCTGTCCACTCACTTTCGTTTTCGTGGTTTATTTTGAAAGACAATTCGATTTATTTTGCAAGCATCAATGGTTTATTCAGGTGAATAAAATATTTCAAATTTGTTGAAACTGAGATATAGACGACTTTTCAAAAACCGAAACTGGAGTACTTTCACAGAAGCAAGGCGGCCAAAAAAAACCTTCAGTTTTCAACCGGATGTGTGGTATTGTTTGCACATTTCAAGGCAGGAAACTGAAGTTTTTTGGCCGCCCTGCTTCTGCGCAGTTACTCCAGTTTCGGTTTCTGAAAAATCGTTCGGATCATGGTCTATAAATATAAATGGTCATTTAGCTCCACTAAAAATGAAGCTAACATTTCTAGCGCTTCGGTTTTACACACACTGGCCAATGAATTAGAAACCCGTGATGAATTACTGTACTGATATGTAAAGCGGGGTCACAGATCAGAAACTGTGATGCAAATGAATGCAATCATGTGAGGTACATGCTCGTTCCAAGCTGCAGGTACAGGGTAGGAACAAGCTGCAGCTGCTCAAGTTGAGCAAAATGGGGAAAACAGCAGACCTGTCTGAGTTCCAAAAAGGAGTTATTGTGGGAGCCCGTCTAGCTGGAGCTACGATTTCCAGGACAGTACAACTGACCGGTATCTCAAAAGGTCAGGTCTCCAAAGTGTTCAATGCATGGAAACGGATTCCACAAGAGTTGTCGAAACAGCAGAATTGTGGATCAAACAATCAACACAGACAGGGACCGACATCGTCTGAGACGGATTGTGCGGCAAAACCGAAGGTCTACTGTGGAGCAACTGACGGCAGACTTCAATGAAGGATCATCACAACCCATCTCCTCCAGAACAATGCGCCGAGAGTTAAAGCAAATAGGGATGGGAAGTTGCATGCCAGTGGGGAAGCCCCTGGTGTCAGCAACAAACCGGAAAGTTCGCCTGCACTGGTGTAAAGAACGGTGTGACTGGAAGTAGACGACTGGAAGGTGATGTGGTCGGACGAGTCACGTTACACATTGTTTTGCACCGATGGCCGGCAGAGAATTTGGCGGCAGCCCCATGAAGCGATGGACCCCTCATGTGTTGTGAACACAGTTCAAGGTAGAGGAGGTGTCATGGTATGGGCCATGTTTTGTTGGTATGGCAAGGGTCCCCTGATATTCCTTTACAGTCGGTTTAAAGCCAAAGACTATCTGAACATTGTTGCAGATCAAGTCCATCCTGCAATGGTGCATTTGTACCCAAATGGTGAATGGGTCTTCATGAACGACGATGCTACTGTCCATCGAGCAAGAATTGTTCAGAAATGGTTTTTCTGAACATGACAGAGTTGCAACATCTGCCGTGGCCAATGCAAAGTCCGGATTTGAATCCGATCGAGAATGTTTGGGACATGTTGGAAAAAAGGCATTCGTCGAAGGCCTACTCTGCAGGACCTTGAAGGTCTCTGACGGATGCATGGTCTGCGATTACCTTACCTGCATTGCAACACCTTGTAGAGTCCATGCCAAACCGCGTATGTTCTGTAATTACAGCCAAAACAGGGTCAATACCATATTGAACGAAGGTTTCTAATTCGTTGGCCGGTATGTGTAGTTTATAGAACCAGACTGTAGGTGATCTACAACAAAACCAGAGTCCATCAGACTAAGCTTAAAATCAAAGAATGATTATAGTTAGTGTATTTCTAAAAGGGGTCTATTTTTAAAGCACCGCTGAGGTATAGTATATATTTACCTTCTATGAATCGAGTATCAACGTACAAAATATATGAAACGTGATTTTTAAATTTCATTTTAGTCCATCCAACGAAAGAAAAACTGTCAAAGTCGTGAAATTGAAAATTAGCAAATCAAAGCGATTTAGGAGTGATTTTAAATTTTTGATTGGCTAATTTTGAATTTCTCGACCTTGACAGTTTTTCTTTAACTGGACGGATCGTAAGCAGCTCTAACAATCTTTTGTACAGTCGATCGGATTTTAATTGATATCATTTAACTTAATTTAAATTCGTTCATTTTTTTTATTTTTTCTACAGAATGGCCCATACCAGAAACTTCCGTATATGAAAATCCTTCTCAGCAAGAGGACGTCGGTTTGTTACAGAGGGTTTCCTTCGACGCCCTTCGTGCTATCTTGAACCGATGCAATTTGGAACCCAAGTTTGAGACTATAAAGAAAGTCAACAATCGTGAAGCTGGCTACACTGTTAGAGTTAGAGTAGGGATGCTAATGGCCGTTGGCTTTGATAAAGGAAAAAAGAAGGCTCGGCACGTGGCTCTCGTAAATCTGCTGGAGGATCTGTTAAAAAGAAACGCTGCCCCCAACGAAGATGTCGGATTATGTTACGTAGACAACGCACTGTATGCAGTTTGCGAGGACAGCAACTGGCCTCGGCCACTGTATAACTTCATGGAAATCACTAAAGACGATAAAGCTGAAATTATGGTCAAATGCCATGTTGGTTCTTCGGTGACTTCTGTCTTGGGCACAGTCCCACGGCTTTCCAGGGCTTTAGCAGCATTTAAAATGATTTTTCACTTGCTAATTACAGTCTATAAAGACTTCGAATGCAAGGTATCGCATTCAGAAGAATGTATACGGGAAACTGCAGCCTTGTTGAAGAAAAACGCTTCGGATGTTGGAATCCAGTTGGCTCGTCAGAACAGCGTATATGCGGAAAGCAAGGACAAAAAGAAAGTGGTTAGATGCAAAAGAAAAAAACGCCCACAGAAAACCGAGATGGTGCCCTTAACTAGAAAATTCACAAATATTGAAATATCAATTCGAAATGATGACCATGCTTGTGAAGCCAACTTGGCAAGAGAGATCGATACCAAGGACGAAAATGAAAATAGTAAATGTTTAGCTTGTGGCGGTGGAAGCGCTTATGCTATGAATGAGAATTTAGAAGCTACCAACCGTTTTGCGCTTTTGGAATCGGATGAAGACAAGCTAGATAGAGATTGCTCGAGTTCGTTGGAGAATAGCTTCGAAGTTGTAGATGATCAAGAAATTTTTATTAATAAAACCCTAATAGAAACTTCCGAAGACAACACTAGCTCATTAGCTGTGAGAGACCAGTCTTTGAAAGAATCGGAACTATTCAAAAACTTCATTCAAATAGATAAAAGCATGAAATCTATTTATCAGAAACTAGAAGGTGCAACTATTCCCATTTCTGCTGGGAATATCTTTCCCCCAAATGATACAAGTTTGGTCAATGTTTTTCCAATATCGGAGAATCAAAGTATTCTGAGTGACGGGGATAAGGTGCGGAGAACAGAAACTTTAATGAAGGAAGAGAGCACTGAAATTTGGGCACTGAAATTTAAAAGTGTCTTTGACAATCTTTCGAAAACTGAGAAGCAAAATAACACAAATATTCTTACTTCCTGGACGGAGGAAGTCGAAAATTCTGTTGTGGGCGCCGAATACATATTTAATGGTGACCCGACTGTAGTTGCAGATGAACTGAATGAAGACTCAAAAACGCTGGATGTAATAGATGAAAACGAACCGAGCCCAAAGTTTGGTGCCACAAGTGGTTCTTTTTTTGCAGAAGATACTATGCACTCTTCTGTTACTTCTGAAGCAAGTTCTATGGATTTTGCGACTATGATGTGTAAAGCACTAAGGGAAACTATGGTAAGGACTGACCAGAAGAAAAGTAAACGACGTCGTAATCGGAAGAATAACAATCAAAATCGAGACGTCAGTGCCTTTTGGGCACAAGATGCCAGGGAAGTTTCAGTTAGAAAGGAAGATGCCAATGCACTAACTGTTTTCAAGATGGGAATAGCAAATTCATATTTTGAGTTGCCTGGGCAAGAGGATACATCGGAAAAGAGTCTGGTTAAAACAAACTCAACCGAATGTGCTCCATACGATATTAATTGGACTTCAAACGCATCGACCCTAATTAATGAAGCCATGAGTCCAGGACAACCTAAAAAGGTCAACGTGTTTCTAACTACTTCCATGGCAACAAAATGGGATGCCAGCTATCAAAATGCAGATTCAATGAAAGACACGAATCAAACTGATCTGGAAACTCGGCCACTAGAAACGGCTTTCAATGATGCAAAATCAGACTTGAATCCAAGACGAAGAAAACGGTCGCTTAAACCTTTAATGGTATCTCGTTATCAAAGGCTTCTATGCCGAAAGGATGCAGACTTTCTCTTGAGTAAACGAAGAGCAAATAAATTCAAAAGCCCGGCCCGAAGACCTCTTACTATTCCTTTCAATCAAACCGAAAAGTGCATGAAAAATGCTAAAATGTGGCCCAAAATGACAAAACCTTTTAAAATTAATAACAGAGGAGACTCCTTGAACGATATCGTTGGTGACGTGATAAAAAGTTACAACAGCCCATCTAATCAAATGCCGACCGTTGACTCCATTTTTGGAAATGCAAATAGAAACCAGATATTATTCACAGAAGAAACTCTGCAGCATTCTGAACAACCACCAAAGCAGCCACCAATTGAACTACCAAAGCAGCCACCAATTGAACTACCAAAGCAGCCACCAATTGAACTACCAAAGCAGCCACCAATTGAACTACCAAAGCAGCCACCAATTGAACTACCAAAGCAGCCACCAATTGAACTACCAGAACAGCCACCAATTGAACTACCAAAGCAGCCACCAAATGATCTACCAAATGAACTACCAAAGCAGCCACCAAATGAACTACCAAATGAACCGCCAAATGGGCCATCAAATGAACCGGCTAATGCTCAAGATACACCACGAGACTCGATTCTGCAATGGCAATGTCCACCTCTGGAAAATGAAAAACCGAAGAGAAAGATTTTGAAGATCCGAAGAAGTAAGCCAGTCGATAATATCGTTGACGAAGTAGATGTTCCAACTAATGTGCACACGGAAGATGAATATGGTTGCACCACGGCAACCCCAGCTAAGCCATCACGTACCGCGCTCAACTTGAAACGATCTAATTTGGAGAAGTCTTTTCTGGACATGAAAACGGAGCCTCCACGGTCGACCAGACTCTCCAACCCCATGACCAACTCTCTACTTTCTTACTCGGAAGTTTCACTCAGTTCGACGCAGACGTCTTCCTTCTCTAACCTGATCGAGCCCATGGATGAGATGTTCTTTATGAACCCTGCATTATTCAAGGATCGCTCGTGTAAGTTTCTTTATTTACATATGACAGTGCCCATGAGAGGGGGGTAGGGATGGAGTTCAGCTGGCACAACGCCCCAAATGCAGAAAATCGATAATGAGCTCTATTCTCTCATCTTCAGTATGCTTTTCTAACGGCATAATTTAAACCCAGAGTAGGCCGGTAATGGAGCAGAAAAGGTGGTGTATCCTGAAAAATGGTAAACTCTCTCAAAACCTCTCCCCCCTCTCAGAGGTCTTGGCTTATGCAGTTTTTCTATTTTCATAATGTAATGGTAAGATTTCGACTTTATTGAAGCTTTTTAAAATTGTTGCGAATGTAAAACGATTTAATTAAATAAATCTTTTGCAAATGGCGAATGCTCAACATAGGGAAGCTATTATCCGGTGCTATTTAAATTAGGATAGTCAGATTGCATTACCATTACCTTAACGAATAGAATTAATAAGTGTGATTACTCTCGTAGTAACCAATGCTTAAAATCAGACAAGGTGGCGGATGTGTGAAATAACAGCGCTGCTGTCGCCATCGACCAACTTCGAAGCGAATCCTACTGCAAATGGCAATTTCACGTTTCTTAAGTTTGTCATATATTTTGTTCCACTATTTATAAGCGATGGGCGTGTTATTTGTGTAATTTGGATATTGCTTTTTAAGTTTAAAACAGTATTTTTTTCTCGTATTTTAAAATATTTACTCGTTGTATTTACTCGTGCATGTACCTTATGACAGCAGCTAGGTCTGCTTCATTCCTTCCTGACAACTGTCGCGGTCGTTGTTCCTGAAGATCGCCAGACTTTGGCCTGTTTAGATTTGGAACAGAATCGAGTTTCACTGAATTTCATTTTAATTGAGAATGAATTTAAAACTGCAGGATCGTAGAAAGAGCACGACGCTTCGAAATGAACTGAGCACACTATACTGTGCGCATTTTGATAACCAATTCTTCGCTGGTGAAAGGTAATCTACTGTTTCTTAGTAGATTCTGATTGTAGAAATCTATGAAACAAAGTTTCTTTGGATTTATTTACACACGCAAACGGAACAATTTAAAGGCATTCTGATAGAAAAAAGGCAAGCAAACGCGGCTAGAATCGAGTGGTTCTTGCGACAGGAAATGGCTTGTTCCACTGATTCTCCTGAGGGGGTGAGAGGGCCAATCTTCAATCTTTCTTAAAATATTAGGATAAATCGAAAAATTTTTGATATACATATTATCCTGGATGCAAAAAAGTGTAATTTTTCCTTGGAGTTTACCTTTAAAAAACAGTAAACAGCAAGAAGTAAAAAATCGTGTTTGAAAGTTTTGAAAAATATCTTCTATATACTAAAACTCTTGCGTGTATTTATTTATCTGTAATTCTATCTCCTCCTAGACTGTTTGAACTAGCGACTTGAAATTTTCAGGGCAGGCTTATCAATAAAGGACCTGCTCTATCGCCAAAAATCAATCCCCTACGACCCTCCCTTCCCCACTTTCTGGGGTTTTCATTTAAAATTATCTGCTTTTGTTTTGTAATTCCCCTCAACAGATGGCGCGGGCGGGCGAAGCCGCGGGTAACAACTAGTTTTTCTTGTAAGAGTGCTAAAAACCTGCAACTCGCTGGTCGATAACGCATGCAGTGACATCTTGCGTATGCGCCAGAAAGCTACTGAAGTAATCATATTAATTCTATTCGTTATGCCTGACCGACACAGATTAGTTCATACTCGGTGGCGAGTCTCTTGTTGTCTGATGGCAGATTACACTGGTCAACAGCCAAAATGCTCACGGAACCAAATTAGTTGTTTCTTGTAGTATTTTTAATGTTGATTACAAAAATGTAGAGGAAATTTTCTCACGCTCCAATATTTAGAAATCTCCATATTAACTATTTCCAATTTCTACGCCTATTTCGCAAGCTGTCCCTGTTAAGTAATTTAAAATGTTTTGAAATGTGGCAAAAGCTAAACGTTCAGCTTTTACCATATAAGACTCGTTTTGCCAAGTATTTTCTTTTGTATGTGGCATCTGGAACGTTCTGAAGGAGGACCCAGCAGTTAGGACTCCATTTTCCCTGGTACCGCCTCTCTCTCCATGGTAGAAATATCCTGGTAACCTTACTCATCACTAACCTTACCAAGGTTGGCAGGTAAAGAAAGTTCGGCGTAGTTGGGTCTCTTGTTATTACCCAGGAACTTGTCTTCAGAGCTTTCCAGGCTGTTAGTTCCACTAGGTTCAATGCAATTTAAAATTATCAGCCATTAGCTCTCCGATTTGAGGGCCGACAAAAATGCCTTTCTTTTTGTTTCAGATGCAGGAATCCCGCGCTTTGCCTGTCCATTGCCTTTACAAAGTTATTCATTAAATCCAGTTTGATATGAAGTGGAGGCAACAGGATTTTCTCAATTTCGACTAATGTTTATTTCAACATTCCTTTACCCAGAAGTTAAATTTATGTTGATATATCCAGTCCAATGTGCTGCAGTTGAAATATTTTGTCTGGCTATTCACTCAGAAATGAAACTTGCATACTTGGTGTACCCGCTCCGCATGCCTAAAAAGTCCAATAACAAATTTACCATTTGTACTAGCCAATACCGAATTTCAATTCACCTTATCTCAAAACTGTGCATCCGAGAGAAATTTCAAAATTATATTCGTAATCAGCAGAAGAAATACTACCAATTCGAAACCATCGGGTCGCGGGGTCGATTCCCGCTGTCGGCATGGATGCTTATTCCAGAAATGCGTAAAGATAGTCGTGTGTAAATGACCAAGGATTGTCATATGAAAGGGCGCGAAATAGCCTATAGTCCATCTCTATATTGGTAGAGAAACGTGACTGGAAGTCACTTTAGAAAGTAATCCCATTCTGCCAACGCACTAAGGAAAGTCCAAAACTCGTAACGACATAAGTCAGTTGGGCGCAAAATCGCTAACGGCGGTTGCATTAGAATTGCAGTTACAGCAGTGTTAAGTACAAAACCTTAATTTTCCATACCGAAATTGTTTATAAGATGAGGTAGGCATCCATGAATATTTTAAATTGTAAAGCACCGCGATATGTACTCCCTCACCAACGCATATTCGTATTCTCGGCTGCTGGCCCCATTAAATCACTTAACAGCCTTGCCCTTATTTCACTCGCGAATACATGACTCAGCCCCGAAAAATTTACAAAGATTACAAAATTAATTGATAAAATAAAATGAAATGATTAATAATCACTGTACAAATTTTTTATACTGGATGGAAATGAGCTAATTTTTAATCTATTTTTAAAAAAGTTTGTTTAGAAAGTTCAGAATCCTCTCAATTGTCCTTTGCTGCTCTTTCGTAAGAACTAGTTCCATTGCTTTTATGTGAAATGGATTCGTGAGTATTGAGAGGTGGAGAAAAGTTCCGTCAAGCGCTTTAATACACACACTGCTTTAACTACGGCATAACAATGGAGTTTTTTTGTTTTCGCGGTTAATTTTGAAACAAACAATTTTGCGATTTCTAGTAACTTTAGGTGAGTAAAATATTTCAATTTTGTGTGAAACTGCGATACAAGGTTCCTATGGTTCCCTTGTAAGAGGTATTTCGATTTTTGGCAAATAAACTAACCAATTAAAATTTTTGAAAGAGCAAATATGCAAATTTTTAAAAATTGTTTAATAATAACGAATTCATTGTAGTTTAATACAAATTAAACTAATTTAATCATCAAGTATACAGTAGTAAGTACGCGAAAGAAACTTGTATGCGATGGAAGGAAATTAAAAATGAAAACTTATTAAATGAGCAGAAACAAAACATTTAACAAACTGTAACAATTCAACAATTTTAACTATCAATTGTGGAATCAGTAGAAAAGATATGGAGAGAGTTGGGGATTACGAGGTGTATTCAATAAGTAACAGGTCGAACGCAATGGGGACTAAAACGAAATACCAGGCGCGAAATACCCTTCTCATAGGTGGTCTTGGGTTGTTGTTCGAAATACACTTCCCCGTCCACTAATGCGGATCGACTTTGATTTTTTTGAGCAGTGTTGATCCTGGGTGTTTTCATTGCAGACTTTGGCGCTTGGATTGAGATTCATAATGGTGGCACCAGCTCTCGTTCCCCAATTCTTGACAAGAAATCCTCATGACAGCGCTCCAAAAAGTCCAATGAAATGGCCATGCGGAAGGCTTGTGATGGCTCCAAATGACGGAGCACCCATTTCGCACACTTTGCGGTACTGTAATGTTTTTCGTGATCATGGTGTGAACAGTTCCGACACTCGCATCAACATCTGCAGCGATATTGGACTGTGTTCCTTTGCGTAATTTTTCATCACACCCGTTAGCGGCATATGCACGTATACAACATCATATACAGGGTGTCTCAAAAAATATACTACACTTTGAATGACTATAAAAACATTATTTATGAACATAGAGACAAGTTATTAAAGAATCGTGTTCGCAAATGTTCAAATTGATGACCGTCATTGTCCAGACAAAGCTGATAACGCGCACAAATGGATTGGACGAAGGGGTAGCATTGAATACCCTGCGCGTTCCCCAGACCTCATGCCAATGGACTTATTTTTATGGGGATACCTCAAGGACATAGTTTATCGCATAAAACCAAGAACAACTGATGCATTGAAATTGGAAATTGAAAGAATGTCGCGATATTTCAAATGAACTGTTTCGTGACGTTTGCGAATCCATTGGTACGCGTTATCAGCTTTATCTGGACAATGACGGTCATCAATTTGAACATTTGCTAACATGATTTTTTAATTACATTTCTTCTGTAATTCAAGTCTCTATGACAAGTTTTTTGAGACATCCTGTATTTACGTGTGTCCTCCATAAAATTCGCTAGGATCCTGAACACCAATTGTCTGTACAAGACTACAGCCTGAAACTTATTGAATACGCCTCATTTAATACAAAGAAGTTAGGCCCTTTAAATTCTCATATGCCATTTAATTGCAGAGTTTTATTCACGATGAATTTTCTTTTTATCTTTGTGTTATAGATTTGGATGAATCCATACAGACGAGCGCCCGATCTTTGGAAGAGTCGCAGGGTCCGCCAAATGATCTGCGAGGAAGGATTGCGCGGAGGACGCAGCCAGCAAGGTTGATGGAGCGTGACGGTCGAGGAGACGCAGCCATGGAGACTATCGGCTGGCACTCGTCCATTTTGGTCTTATTGCACGCGCTGATGATTGTCATAGTTATTGTTGAGATCTCACTGGGCTTCCTTTACATCTTCACAGACAGCGTTACTTCGCGTGACGTTCTGCTCAGTATTATGGAGGCCATAATGGTCATTGTGCTTGTCCGATTTTCCTAAGACCAATGTAAGATTTTGCTCAGGATGTAAGGGAGGGGGGAAAACCCAAGACCAATTAAAATCAATATTTAAAATAATCTTAATAAACTTAAAATAAAAATTATTAATAAGTTATAAAATAGTGAAGTTGCCTTTTTTGATCTTGAAATTTGTAAAAACGATTTTTCTGTCGACTTCATTCGTAGATAAAATTCCAACGTAAAGTAAATAAAATTAGTTTTAGTTACTTTCATTAGTTCACTAGGCCATTCGATATACAGGGTGTTTCAAAATTATGTACAATAAATTTAGTGACATATTCTTCAGGTCAAAAGACGAAAATGTTCTATAGCACTTTGTCTGGAAACGATTTATTTACGCGATACAGCCAACTAAACCCGTGGCTCCAAATTACAGGAATTGTTCAAAGTGCCCGCCACCAGCTCGCACGCACGCTTCGGCTCGTTGCATGAGCGACCGTCTGATGTCATGGAAGAGTTCGTCGCCAGCATTACGAACGGTTTGGCATGCATTTTCAATTCGTTGTCCCAGATCCATAATGTTAGGAACTTCTGTGCTGTAGACGATCGTTTTCACATGACCCCACAGAAAAAAGTCCAAGGGATTAAGGTCGGGTGATCTTGCAGGCCAGGCTACCGGTCCACCTCGACCTATCCACCGATTCGTGTATGCAGCATTAAGGTGTGCTCGCACAACATGGCTGAAATGTGCTGGAGCGCCATCATGCATGAACAACATGTTAGATCTTATCAAAAGAGGAACATCTTCCAGTAATTCTGGCAATGCATTCTGCAGAAACAAAAGATACGTTCGCCCAGTCAATCGTGGCGGCATCACATAAGGGCCAATTAAGTTATTTCCGACAATTCCACACCAAATGTTCACGGAGAAACGCTCTTGATGCGCTCGAGCTCTGGTAACATGCGGGTTAGCATCTGCCCAATGGTGCTGGTTGTGAGAATTTACGATTCCTGTCCGGGTGAAGGTTGCTTCGTCCGTGAAAAGTATCTGGCTGAGACAACTAGTGTCTGCAGCATGACTACGTTGTATCCATTGGCAAAAATCGTTGTCGGTGTGGATAGTCCGTTGGGTTCAGTGCCTGAACCAGTTGCAGGTGGTATGGATGCAAAAGCTGACGGTGAAGAATGCGCCAAACAGATGAGTGCGGAATGTGTACCATGGAAGAAATACGACGGGTGATTGTCTGTGGTTCATAATGTATGATGTCAATTATCACATCCTCCTCATCCGGAGAATGTGCTACAGGCCGTCCTTGTCCTGTTTGACGGCCAAAGAAACCACGCTCCCTCAAATGTCTGTCGACAGATACAAATGTTCGGTTATTTGGCAAACGTCTATTCGGAAAGCGTTCTTGGTAGTCTTCTTGCTTCCACAGCATTTCCGTCCGCAAGACCATACATTAGGTGCATGTCAGTGTATTCTGCACTGGAATACGTGTACATGACTTTTTTTACGTAAATCGTAATGCGTATGTCAAAGCACGCAAACGTTCTGAAATTGATATTCCTAGTGGATGTACAGTAGTGAAACTACAATAATGGAAACAACCGTACACAACTAATGGAACAACCCTAAAGTAGGTTTAAATGGAACAAACCACTCAACCTAGTGTTGGGTCGAAACGCTGGAACTGCTAAAATATCGTCCGCTAACTACCGTGCTTCCCTACTGTATCATATTGGATTACTCGCAAACAAATCGTTTCCTGACAAAGTGCTATAGAACATTTTCGTCTTCTTTTGACCTGAAGAATGTCACTAAATTTATTGTACATAATTTTGAAACTCCCTGTATTAAGGAGTTTATTGTTATGCATAAAGCTTTTCATTTAATTCAGTTAATTCACTGCAAATTTAATATCGATCATAGGGCAATGGTTCATCAAATGTTAAGTTCTTGGGTCCCAGGCAGTGGCAATTTTATCCATTGTTCTAACATAGCTAAATTTTTTTCCATACGTCATATGAAATATATAAAACGAGAACAAAGTTTAATTAACAGAGTATGAACGTAAATACATGAAAGTTGTATAATACTATCACCTGGATTTTAAATTTTTTTGACAGAATATAAATTGTAATTATATTTGAAGTAATCCAAATAGAAAATGCAGTAGAACTGAAGATAAACCTGGTACAGTAGGCGAAAAGGACGCTTAAGTCGATGGGCTCGACGACACACTAGGAGATATCAAGGGAACTCCATTTATTTTTTTCAAAGAAAATTACAAAACGTACAAGTAAATAACTAAGTGCAGCTGAAACTACATTTCTTTATCTACTTTTCCACTTAAGCACCTTGACAATTTAGGCATTTATCCCAACGTTCCACCAGTTCAGAATACCCCGCTCATAGAACTCCGTCGGATTGAGTACAGCCAATGGCGCATGGCAGATTTGAGTTCTTCGTCAGTCTAAAACCTCTGACCACCCAGAAATCTCTTCATGGAACCAAAAAATTGGTAATCCGAGGGCGCTATGTCCGGACTGTACGCTGGGTGGTCCAGAACCTCTCAACCAAAACGGATCAGTTTTGTTTTGACGACGTTCGTCATATGCGAGCGGGCGTAGTCATGAAGAGGTCTCACATCGTGCCCTCTTTCTGGTCGCTTATCCCGAATAGCAAGCCGCAGTTGACGGTTACCCACGGGGCAGGAACTCTGCGAGTAGGATGCCTTCCATACCCCAGAAAACTAAGCATAGTCTTCCGAGGTGAAGGAGAAACTTTGAATATTTTGCGAATCGGAAAATGTGGATGTTTCCACAACATGCTTGCAGTTTTAGGCTCGGGTGTGAAGTGCAAGACTCAGGATTCATCTCCTGTGACAATGCCATTCAGAAACGCATTTTCCTCATGGTTGTACCGCTGCAGATGTTGCAGACTGCACGCCATTCTGTTGCCGGTCTGCTCTGGTGTCAGACTTCCCGAAACATTGTGTATAGTCCTCATCAGATAAGTTAAACCTCGACCTTGAAGGGAAGAAATGTATTCTATTGCTAAAATGGGAGGCAAGAATAATCCTAGACCTTCAAGGTCGAGGTTTAACTTATCTAATGAGGACTAAACACCATTTGCACATTTTGCCAACAAGCATCGCACAGTCCAATCTTTGTAAGAGTTCCACACATGTCGCAAACAAATGATGAACTCGGCTATATTCCCTGGTGATATGACTTGAAGCCGCTTTTTCATTACACCCCATAAGTTCTGTATTGAGTTGAGGTCGGGAGAATTGGCAGGCCAAGGAATCTCCGTAATGTTTCGAGATTGCAGCCATGCAGATGTTGCTTTAAAGGTGTGGCAGGAGCGAGATGTCTTCTGCAGAGTCGAGCATGTAATTCTCCAATACTTGATATACTTCGGAGTTACACGGGTCTTCAAAACACATAACTGTCCTACTCCTTCAGCGGCATTAACCCTCATACCTTGACAGATGCTGCAAATTTGACAGAACGTTTAAGACATTCTCTGTTGAATGTTTCTGTCGCAGTTCTCCACACACGGGTACCTTTGTCACCATGGCTCACACGCAGAACAGATTCATCGCTCCAAAGATGATGCTCAGTGCAACACTTCACACGGAAGTTCCCTTGCTAGCGCGTCAGCGCGGGCTTTATTTTTGGAACTCTTGATGCAAACTTCTGTTGACCTGGATACGTGCATTCCATGCAGGCCCCACAGCCGACCAAAGTGCTGAAGGCTTTTACCTTTCATCTCGCACAGTTGTTGCTCGTTTTTTTTCGGCAGTTGCGTCGTCTTGTCGCAAAGCTGTCACCACATTTGTGTTGCTGAATAGTTCTTGATACTGTGCACTGTGTACATTTGGCTTTGTGGCGATTTCCTTATGCGTTTTACTGTTTTGATGTAGGGCTATGATGAGGGTTTTCGTTGTTGCTGAAATGTCGCTTGTACGGCCCATTGCAGTGAGTCAAATAGCTTCCAAGTAGTGTTCACTGACAGATGTTATGCTTACACTTTCAACTGAGCAACTTACCGGGTGTCCCAAAACTGACTGATGGATTTTGAAAATCAATAAAAAAAAGACGGAATGCGATAGATATGTATTGTTTGCAACCTTATGCTTAGGAAATCGGGGAATTTTATCCCACCAAATTTCAAATTTAGTTAACATTTTCACCCACAGTTGGCGCTGCAGGCGATCTGTAGCAGGTATAGTTAAAGGGATGTCTGCAAATTTTTGCCTGAGACTGCGACACGTTGTTGCAGCAAATGGGCGCTCCATTGAAAAGGTCATTAAGTTTTTTGCAACAGTCCTTGCAACATTTTCATACCGGCTTTGATTTTTTCATAGTTTTCAGCGCCACCTGTGGGTGAAAATGTTAACTAAATTTGAAATTTGGTAGGATAAAATTCCCTGATTTCCTAAGCATAAGGCTGCAAACGATACATATCTATCGCATTCCGTCTTTTTTTTTATTGATTTGCAAAATCAATCAGTCATTTTTGGGACACCCGGTAAATACGGAAGGCTCAACTACCCTTCCCACTGAGATATTCTAATATTTTGAACCAATAAATAACTTATTTTAATTTTCTGAATCGTTAGTTTAATTTTTTTTTTCCTTTTTTAAATAAATTAGTTTTGAATCTTACTTTTGTTGCGCCAATAGCAGGACACCTTCTCTCTACAATTTTAATTTTAATGAAACGAGTTAGCATTGGGCCAGTATGTCCATCAGAACGTCGTCTTCTGTGAGTATTCTAATATTTTGAATAGGAGATGTACCTTTGAAATTATTTTTATATTTATTGATTTGAGTTACGAGAACATAACCCCTGATAACAATGAAACCTTTCTTTTCATTTCTATCAGCACTCTAAAAACTCAAAAGAAAACCACTTTTGAACCCGTTGAAGGAGGAAATAATCAAAATAATTATCAACACTTCTCTCTGCAGTCCACATCTTGTCGGGGGCACTCAGCATTTTGCCTGGTCTTTCATCAAACTAATTAACATTTTAAAAAAAAGCTCATAAATGAAGATTAATTGCTATTCCTCAGAAACGATTAATACAAATATTAGAATGGAATTCATTAAGATTTTAAATGATCTTGGAATAAATATTAAAAGTTAATTATATATACTTGCATTAAAACACTAAAACTCCAGGCTTGAATAACTGTTGCCGCCCTGATCTATTAAGATATAAAACTCTGGGGTTTGGGCTTGTCTGGTATTAACGTTCTTTTCAACTGTTATGGTCATTTTTAGGACTGCGTTATAGGGGCCGCAAATTTTGCCTCGCAAGGATTCTTTAACGTGCAGCCGGCAAACGACTACACGGGACCAACGGCTTTACTTCCCTTCTGAAGGAATTGCATCATCTCAGGATTTCCCCCTGAAAAATCCTCGTCGTCCTCGGCCGGGATCGAACTCGCATACTCGGGCATCAGAGGCGATCACAAAACTTTGGATCAGTGTCTCCAGTTAGGGATTCGTTCATCCAGGACTCGTCCTAATAAGCTTTTGGTTCAACTATGGAAGAATAAGAGAAAGGTCAACACTAACTATTCCAATGCTAAAAAAAATCGGGGTCTCACACTGAACAAAAGCACCGTAAACATTGGATAATCCATTCGCCCATTCGGAATATAACAAGTTTCGTTTTTTCTTTACTTTTATTTGTACGTCATGTTTGCTTTCTGGTAAGCTTATTTTAATTTTTGTTCAATGCCACGAAGAGAAACGACATGATTTAATGAATTGCTTCCTTATAAAAACTAATTCTGCTAAACCAACACCTCCTATAGAGAAGGCCTGCGGACAAAAGGTGTATACATTGTTACATCATCAAGCGGCTATTGTTATCGTATTTCTACCAATAATAAGCCTTAAATTTGGCCGCTTGATGTAACAAAGCATACACCTTTGGTCCGCAGGCCTTCTCTATAGGAGGTATTGGCTAAACGCCATAAAATGTGTGGCTTTGAACAAAAATGAAAATAAACTTAGCACAAGAAGACGTATACAATTCGCATTTTTGCCCCCCATCAAAGTCGCATTGTTAATTCAATCTGAATTAGCTGAGCGAAGCTCCTACCAGGCCAAGTGAAATCGTCCAAAGAGAAGAGTGTTCTTTTATGAGCTGTAGTAGGGGGAAGTACAGAAACTTGACAACACAGTTAGCATCACCTGATAGAATAACATGGCCCGCGAGATTTTTTTTAAAAGAGAAACCAGCCCTTTGTGATAAAAAGGTTGAATACCACTGCTGTACAGCATGTCCGTCAACTTCCCTGGCAAGCACGCTCACTTCTTCACTTCACCGTTTAGTGGTACCATACCGGTCAATTGAAAACTTTCAATGCTAAGATATGGCATGTTATAACCAAACAACTTGGAATGAGGTGTCATGAACGAATATAACGTAAAAATAATGATTGCCAAAATTAGTTCATTTGCACGCCTATAATAATACCATTATGGTACCATTGGAAACTTTCAATGCTGAGATACACAATGTAATATTTTAAATAACCTGAAATGACATATCGTAGATGAATATAAAGAGAAAATAATAACAATCAAAATTGGTTCGAGATACGTATTTCAATTCTAATATATGGCATGTTGTCAGTAGCTAACTTCTGTTAGGCAAATTGTTGTCAATAGCTAGTAGCTAATCGCTCTCTTCAGCAGTACATGCTTACGTAGAAACGCTTCAGCAATTGATTATGAAGAACTAAGAGTACCTTACACAGAAAGCTTCAACAACTGACCCTCGTTTTATTAAATAGGAATACTTTCAATGTTCGAATATACGCGTAGAGACTTACTACTCTCTCCATTTAAGCTTTCGGCTACTTTTATTCATTTTGAACAACACATTTCCATTAGAAGTACGCCTTGCCTTAGAAACCTCATCTAACCCTAAGATCGAAAGGCGTATTTAGAAAACAAATGCTTACCTTTTTATTCTCTAATTCCTTAAAATCCGATCCGTCCTGGGCATTTTAGTTGCTTGAATTGCTTATACTATAATAAAATATGCCATACAGATTTCTTGTTTTTCAATGAAACTTTTTAAGATAATTCAGTGTTTTGGGCCTGATAAATTTCCTTGCGCCTCAAAACACTGCAGCTTCAATGTGCATAACTTGGAAACGTGATGTGATAGAAAGAATCGAAAAACAGATTCGATTTCTACTTACAAATTACTCCTAAGAGCCCTATCTGTGGTCTTGGATGCAAAAAGTGTGTTGACTAGTGTAATGGAATACAAACAAATGTACGCATTTTCTAATATTCTTATTTTGGAATGTCTTACCAGAGGTGTCGATTGCTCTTTCTTATTATGTCGTCTGGAGGAGTTCTGTGATGTGTGCTCGATTTGTACTAAGGCTATATTTATGTGCCATAAGAATTGGCAATGCATGGTGAATTTACTCATGGAGATTTTCATTTAACATGCTAGCGAATGTGCCATTACGCTCGTTCCATTTATTGAAGAAAGGAAACCAATTTCTCAGATCAGTTTACCTCTTACTAGTACGGGTATCGAAAACTGACACGCGAACCTATATTATTACTGAATTAGCACGGTAAATGAATTATAATGGCTATAATAATATTTGCAAACTCTTTCCAGTTTGTTTACTTAAAAATCAAACTCTGGATAATTACAAACAATTATGACAGTTATTTCTGTAAATAAATAATATATTTTTAATCTTCATAAGAAGAGTACCAATCCCAAATTAAATGATAAGTCGTCCATCATTTCTATAGCTTTGAAATTAACTTTATATTTGTTGATTTGAGTTACACAAGCATAACCCCTAGCAATAATGAAATCTTTATTTTCACTTCTACCAGCATTCTAAAAACTCAAAAAGGCATCAATCACTTTTGAAGTGGTGAGGCAGATGGTATTGCCTCCACAGCTTTAAGATCTTAAAAGATCTTCAGGTGGCATAATGCTACACCCAACGTAAAATACTTAAACCCCTCTAACGAGGCAATATGAACTCCCATCCACCGACATTCAAACCTCAGAGCAAGTCTGGGAAAATGGCCTCACAGGTTACGCTGGCCAGCAGCTGGATTCGTACCCGCGGTTACTCGTTTCCAGCGCGGCACCATACCCGGTTGGCCACCATTCGTTTCCCATCCACCACAACCCCGGGCTGCTGATAGAAAATGAGATTATTATCAATATTCCTTCTTGCAGTTTACTTCTTGTCGGGGATACTCAGCATTTTGCCTGGTCTTTCATCAAACTAATTAACATTTAAGAAAGTTCATAAATGGAAATTAATTGTTATTCTTCATAAATGATTAATATAAATATTAGAATAGAATTCATTAAAATTTTATATGATCTTGGAATAAACGTTAGGAGATAATTATGTGTAAGCACACTAAAACACTAAAACTCCAGGGATGAATAACTGTTGCCGCCCTGGTCTATTAAGATATAAAACTTTGGATCAATGTCTTCAGATAGTTAGGGATTCGTTCATCCAGGACTCGTCCTAATATGCTTTTGGTTCAACCATGGAAGAATAAGAGAAATAAGGACCATCTAACTATTCCAATGCTAAAAAGAAATCGGGGTCACACACTGACCAAAGGCACCGTAAACATTGGATAATCCATTCCCCCTTTCGCAATATAATAAGTTTCGTTTTTGATTTACTTTTATTTGTACGTCATGTTTGCTTTCTGGTAAGTTTATTTTAATTTTTGTTCAATGCCACGAAGAGAAATTACACGCATTTAATGAATCTTAGTAGAGTTGCTTATAAAAGCTTATTAAAGCTAACTCTGCTAAACTCCATTAAATATGTGGCTTTAATTAAAATAATTAAAAATTCTTTCAGTACTCAGTTTTATAAAACTTTTTCAAGGAATCTAAACCAAGAAAACCTCCTGCACGATATAAAAATAAAGACAAGGAGAATAAAAAAAGATTCAAAGAGCGAAGCAGGACCATCATTTCATCATTCATTTGATCACACATATAGCTTGGAATCTCCAAGAAAAATTTAAAAAAAAAATTAGATTACTTAACTGTAATAGCTTCAAACACCAAAAAGAAGTTAAAACTTACCAGTAATCAGAAAAGAAAATTGAAGCCATAAATATTAAAATTGGAGCATATAATTTCAGATTTAAAAAATAAAAATATGATGTATGACAAACCTTTCCAGTTGTTGTTCAATAATACCTTCTGAAATATTACAACGTTTGTATTTGAAGAACAACAAACAAAAACATATATCTACATATCCACCAAGCATCAGATCTTTTGCTTTGACACTTCAATTTTATTAAAACAGAGCATAGGAATACGTCAGGCAAACATTTGATTTATTCTACCAGGACATTAAGACAATGGTATTCTAGCATTGAAGGAAAGCCTGGATTCACACAAGAAGCATTTCTTGCTTTACGATTTCCACTACTACTGTTTATTATAATTAATTACCAGAGTTTTTAGCCACTTACCTATGTTATGAAGTTTATTAGAGGACTTCTAGCCAGGAAGAAATTTCCATAGACTTCCATTATAAATTCATGGCCGTTTCAGATTTTTCCCCCTAACAATGGATGCTCGACACTTCCGATGGCGCCCATGTGCCTTGGCTTCTTAACAAAGCGCTGCCAGTCTCTACTGTTCATTTGTCTCTGGGTTGAACCCCCCATTTCTGGATTTGTCTAATGTCTCTAGCGCATTGTGAGCACTGAATTCCGGCTCCCCGTCCTTGAATTCCGGCTCAACAAAGATCATCATCTCCTCAAAATAATGAATTTTAGCATTGTTATAATGTTCACAAGAAGGCTGCCGCATAGCATAGGCTTTGGACGAACTTATTCGTCACACGGAGCAGAGTCAACCACACAAGTCAGAGCCACAGTCATACCACATCTGTCAGCTCGGGCTATCCGCAATCGCTCCCTGGAAGCAGGCCTCTGGTCCCGCAAGCTTAGGCGAAACAGCCACTTACACTACAACACATTCAGATACCCTCCAATGGTGACAAGAATGCGCTACTTGGAGGAATGAATGGAGATGGGTGGTGCTCAGTGGTGAAAGTCTTTTCTGTCTATGCGTTAGTGACAGTCTTATACGAGTCCGTTGGAGGCCAGTCCCGCGATACAAATAGATTTCATCATGTATAAGCCTTCGTTACACCGGGACCACTACTGAAGTAATGCTCCGGGGTACAGTGGCTTTGAACAGTCGCTCACGTCTGATATTTGTGGAAGGCAGATTGAATGGTGCATCTACGTGGAGGACATCATCCATTCCGTCCTGATCTCTTTTTTTGGACGGCATGGGAGACGTGTTATTTCAACAAGACAATGCTCGTCCATATACAGTTCGCATTTTTGCCCGCCAATAAGGTCGCATTGTTATTTCAATCTGAATTAGCTCAGTGAGGCTCCTATCAGGCCAATTGGAATCGTCCAAAGAGAAGTGTGGTCTTTTATCAGCTGTAGTAGGGGGAAGTGCAGAAACTTGACAACACATTTAGCATCACGTGATAGAATAACGCGGCCGGCGAGATTTTTTTAGTGGTGAAACCAGCCCTTACTTCCCTGGCAAGCAAGGTCCGTCAACTTCCCTGGCAAGCATGCTCACTTCTTCACTTCAATGTTAAGATATAGGATGCAATATATCAAACAACTTGGAATGACGTATCATGAATGAGTAAAACATAAAATTAATAATAGTCAAAATTGATTCAATGGTACGTCTTTTAGTGGTACCATAATGGTCCATTGGATACATTCAATGCTAAGATATGGTATGTTATATGTCAAACAACTTGGAATGAAGTGTAATGAATGAATATAACGTAATATAACGAAACCAACATCAGCCTATTTAATAATCTATCTAATCATATGTTTGAAATGAGCCCTTTTGATAATCATGTTTTAAAATTAATTAGACTTGTAATTAACAAATATATTTCTATTCGTTTAAATTACGAAGGGAAATGGTTGAATAATCAGATCAGAAGGGAAAATTTAAGAACAACTTCATCACGCTTAATTCTATTTAAAAATCAATAAACCGTTAACCTTTTAAATCAGTTTAGGTTTGGTTTGGTTTGTTTGGTATTAACGTCCTTTTCAAATGCTATGGTCATTTCAGGACGGCGTTATAGGGGCCGCAAATTTTGCCTCGCAAGAGTTCTTTAACGTGCAACCGGCAAACGACTACACGGGACCAACGGCTTTACTTCCCTTCCGAAGGAAGTGCGTGATCTCAGGATTTTCCCCTTGAAAAAATCCTCGTCGTCCTCGGCCGGGGTCGAACCCGCGTCCTCGGGCATCAGAGGCGATCACGCATCCCCTGAGCCACCGAGGCCGATGACTAAAATTTCAGCAGCTGGTTTTTCAACTGAATGGCAGGTGACGTGGAAAAGCTACACCTGTCATCCACAGAGTACAAAACCAGCTGCTGAAACTTCACTTTTAACTGCGGAAGTCTCATAAACGGGTCGTTATCCGAACAATGTGTATATGAACTTTTGTTTTCATCTCGATGTGGGGTTTAGATATACCCTGTATACCAGAGGAGAAAGTTCAGTGAATAATCAAGGGACTTTGATTCAATTGCTCGCCAGGATTTATAAGAAAACTGAAATAGCAGACGACGTTTGCTGATGTTTGTTTTTTTTTAAGCATAATAGCGTTTAGTGTCCTTAAATACTGCGCATGTTTCATATTAAATTTTTAAATGAAAAAAACTATGCGCTGCTATATTTTTGTCTTTTTAATGGGAGAATATGTGCTTCCGTAAAAAATTGACGTTTCACAGGGAAGTCAAGAATTTGCCACAAAATGGCCACATATTAAAGAATCCCCAAAATTCATCAACAAAAAAGAGATTCCTTTAAATGAAGGAACTGGAAACTGTAAGATGAATTGATATCAGCAATTCATGCGATATTATCAGCTTTCCTAAATAAACAGATGCAGTATAGCTTATAAGTATTTAAATGCAATGAATATTCAAGATTGTGTTGCATCTTCTAATACCCACTCAAAAGAAAAACGTCTTCACGGGCCAAAAACTTTGGGAATTGGACCCCTGAAATGTGGTCAACAGTTATCTTTAGTGTTGAGGCCATGTTTTGTCTCCTTTTCAACAAAAATATCGTCTGTGAAGAGATATGAAAGATATTCTATGTCTTCAAATGTCAACCGAAATATAAAAAAAACTTTTAATGGATAAGATGTTGGTGAATTGTTTTTTTGTGAAAAGCTGAATTCATACGGAAGTTTATACTGAAATGATGGAATTCTTTCTCACTCCAGTTATTGAGAAGATCTATTCATCTGAAAATGTTATCCTCACTATTGTGTATACGTTCACTCTTTTCGAATCCCGAGTTTTAAAGTCGATTTCAGGAAAAAAAAAAATTGAGTTTCTGAAACGAACACATAGATCTTGACTCTTTGTGAGTGGTAAGCCAAAAAAGAAACATCTTAACAAACTTTTGCACAAATATAAAAATTCTCATTTTTTTAATTTTTCTCTTTTTTATGTAAAAATAAGCAGAAGTCAGAAAATAGAAGTCATAAAATGGGCAGGCTTTCTCTTATCATTGTAAGCTATGGTAGAGCTTTCATTCTTTTCCTTAACGTTCTTTGGATATTACCACAATGAACGGGGCCCACGCGCAATTTGCGCGGTAATTATTTTTATCAAATTCCATTCATTCAAATTGTTTCGTTTGATGAATTCATATTTTCTCCTTTATAAATTTATAGTTTTGTGATTGATTGATGTTAAAAACTGTTGCTCAGACAACAATGCTCAGGTGACTTTTCAGTTCCGGCGTGTGCTTTAAGTGATCGCCAACAATGCTTAAACGTGCAACAACAATGCAAAACTGTTTCCGTGACGAACCCACATGTTCTCCTTTATATATAGTTGGATGGATGGATGATAGAGGATTACACAGCGTTTATGTTGCGGCCAAATAATGTATAATAATTCTTCTATGAGCTGTCGTTTGTTTTGCACACACTTCAACAATGTTCCCGTTCTTCCGCACTTGCTCATTATTATAATTGCACGAGCAAAACAGACCACCATTAGCCTTATGCTATTCTGGCCAAAATACTTTAGAAAAGTCAAAAAACAAGACTTATTTTTTTTTCTCTTAAATTTTTAGCCATGGTCAGGAAACCTCTCCACGATGAAAAGGAGGATATGGATATCCACGAAGAAACCTATACAGTTGAAGACGACTGGGAGCCCCGTGAACTATTAAAAGAGGATGAAACTTCTGAAATGGATTTGTTGGATATGATCATGGGCCATTTACAAGGAAGCTCTGGAACTAACCCTGGTGGGTATAACCAACACCACCTAAACAAGAAGGCCAGTTCATGAAATTGGTATTTTATTGTTACATCGTCTAGAGTAGGCCATGTTAATCGTATTTCTACCAATAATAAGCCCTAAATTTGGCCTACTCTAGGAGATGTAACAATAAATAACAATTTCGTGAACGGACCTTCTTGTTTAAGTGGTGTTGGCATAACCTTTCTTATATTTGTATCGGACAAAGCTTTTTTGTTATTAGAAAAACGGAAAATGCCTTAAATGGAATCTCCGAAACTTTCATGTCCACGGCGGCGCAATTGGTTGGCGCGTCAGCACGGTGAGCGGGAAGGGTCCTCGTTCGAATTCAGGCTGTGGAATTTTCTTTCCCATTTTCATCAATAATTTAAACATCGGAGGTTTGGCGTGTAAAAATTCTCACAAGACCTTTCTCTATTTACTCTTTTAAGAAGCTGTTTGTTCCTCTGAATAACATTACTGAGGGTACCAATACTTAATGACGAGACTTTGCTCCTTGGACTTTCCAATCGTTAAGGAATAAGTGAAACCTGTGTCGGAAAGGACGCATATGTACTCTTAAATTTTGCCACGGAACATGCAATCGTGCAAACATGCAATAAGAAACTGAACTTTACCTTGGAGACGTTGTATTTAATGCGAATATGTAAAGTTTTATATTGTAGTTAATGCCAATTCTAATATGTTAATTTTTTTTTAATTTTCTGGACACCGTGGCGAAAGGGTCCTTGAAGACCCTGAAGCTTTAACAAGTATGAGTCGACTAAGAAGAGCAGGTAGTATTTTAACCTTTTTATAGTTAAGTGCACGAACTTTGTGAAAATGGAACTGATTGACTTAAAGACAAAAATGCCAAAGACAAAGACCACGATACTATGAAAAGAATTTTAACTGACTGCTCATATTTAGAAATGTTCACACGGAACTTAAATTTATCTTTAATTATTTTGTAATTTACGGTTTATTAAAGCCCGGTGAATTAATCTGAATTGATTTGAAGCTATGTGATTATTTGGGATTGATAAATAAGGAAATTAAGATAGTTAGAATTAGCGAGAGGAAAGTAGATCGTATTTTGGCTGATTGCTTGTCCCCGGAAAACGCAGCACATTTTACCCCGGTACTGTACGCTCAGGATCGGAGTGTTACAATGTAATAATGTATTACGTTTCATTGGCCTTCTTTCTCGGTGGTCATGGCCAGCCTACTTACGCGTTAATGTTCGCCAATACCTGAACATCTTCCCCGGACGCGATGGATACGACGAGGAGGTTCTGTTGCATAAACCCCCTTGACTTTTACTTTCGGGGGCACTTCAAAATTGCTGTGTATGCGGAGCCATTCCTAAAGTGGAGACACTAACAGCCTGTCATTGCAGACAATGCCCATCCATATACAGTTCGCGTAACTCAACATGCTCTATAGCAGTGAGCCGGTCAGGTGGCCGAGAGGGCTAGGGCGTAGGCTTTATAGTTCTCGTATCCACCTGGTCGTGGATACGAATCCTGCCGTGGGCATGGATGTTTGTGTTTATCCCGGACTGCGTACAGATATAGCTTGTGTAAAAGGCGCAAAATGACCTTAGCAGTCGACGCTAAAAATTCTAATAAACCAACCAACCAATCTATCATTCAATCTGAATTAGCTGAATGAGGCTCCTGTCAGGCCAATTGGAATCGACCAAAGAGAAGAGTGACTCCTATCAAGCTCCTATCAGCTGTAGTAAGGGGGGAGTGCAGAAACTTGACAAGTGATAGAATAACGTTATCCGCGAGATTTTTTTTTAAACCGTTTGTGATAAAAAGGTTGAATACCACTGCTTTGTCCGTCAACTTCCCTGGCAAGCACGCTCACTTTACTTCAATGCTAATAATATATCAAATAACTTGTAATGACGTATCATGATTGATTAAAACATAAAATTAATGATAGTCAAAAGTGGTTCAATGGTACGTCTCTTAGTGGTACCATTGTAGTCCATTGGAAACTTCCAATGCTAAGATATGGCATATAATATATCAAAAAACTTGGAAACTTTCAATGTTGATATATACGATGTAATAAATCAAACAACCTGTAATGACGTGTCATGGATGAATATAACGAGAAATTAATGACAGTCGAGATTGGTTCGTGATAATATTTCAATGCTAATATAAGGCATGTCGTCAATAGCCAATTTCTGTTAGGCCAATTGTCAATAACTAGTAGCTAATCGCTCGCTTCAATAGTACATGGTAGAAACGCTTTAGCAATAGATTATGAAGAACTATTGGACCCTTACACGGAAAGCTTCAACAATTGACGCTCATTTCATTAAATAGGAATGCTTAAAAATTAAATGTTCGAATATATAGAGAATTACTTTCTCCATTTAATTTTTCGGGTGTTTTTATTCATTTTGAAGTATATATTTCCGTTAGTTACGCCTTGGCTTAGCAACCTCATCTAACCCTAACAACGAAAGGTTTCTTTAGAAAAAATGATTTCCTTTTTATCCTCGAATTCCTTAAAGTCCTATCGATCCTGGTGCTTTCGGTTGCCTGAGTTGTTTATGGTATAAAATACGTTATTTTCAAATATGCCATCCAGATTTCTTGTTTTTCAATGAAACGTTTTAAAATTATTCAGTATTTGGAGCCTGATATATTTCCTTGCGGCCCCATAAAATGTGACGTGACAGAAAAAAAATCTAAAAGCAGATTCCAATTCTGCCTATAAATTACTCCTAAAAGAATTTGTGGTTTTGGATGCAAAAAGTGTGTTGACTAGTGTAATGGAATAGAAACTAATAAGCCCATTTTCTAATATTATTTTCTAATGTTTTACCAGAGTTCGGAGGTGTTGATTGCTTATTCCTATTATGATGTCTGGAGAAGCTCTGTGATGTGCTCGATTTGTACTAAGGCTATATTTGTGCGATAAGAATTGGCAATTCATGGTGAATGTCATCGACACTTTCATTTAACATGCTGGCGAATGTGCAATTACGCTCGTTCCATTTATTGGAGAAAGGAAACCAATTTCTCAGATCAGCTTATCTCTTACTAGTACGAGTATCGAAAAACTGAAACTCGAACTTATATTATCACTGAATTATCACGGTAAATGAATTTAAATGGCCATAATAATAATTGGAAACTGTTTCCAGTTTGTTTACACAAAAAAAATCACGCTCTGGAGACTTAGGGCCAGTTCTACAAACCTCGGATAGAATAAGTATTGGAATAAAGCTCGGATAAGTCAAAACGATGTTCTACCAACCTCAAATAGGATAAATCCTCAGATAAACATAAGAATAAACCACAGATATCCGGTATAATTATACGGTACTCGAGAGGTAGGATAACTACTTATTCTTGGTATAGTGAGCAGTTTCGTTCAAATTTAAAGTGAAAATGGCGGCCCTACCGGTCCGCTTAGATTTGAAAATTCCTTCAAAACCATTTTATTTCGTGTTATATGATTACTATTTTAAAGTACGACAGTAAGAATAAGCTTTAGAGTGCTAGTGAACAGCAGATTAAATCTAGATTACCTGTCTGTATTTCGTTTTCAATGATTGACAACATAGCCCCCAAGAGGAGAAACGAAAAGGAAGTTTGCGTCTCTGAGGTCTGATTCTCGAGCTACATTTGTTTTTCGCCTTTCTTTTTTCTTCCGTGCCGCGTTTCAACACCAACACTGACTGGAATGAATACTTTTGTTGTTTTTTTTCACACTAGATGGAAGCAGTAAATATCAAACTGACTAATCAGTGCCTCTTATATTGCTTGTGCACTATACCAAGGCCTCCTATAGACCACAGAGGAATAAGAAACAGGGGGGAAACTCCTTATAGCCGCAAGTACAGTGGCTAGAAGTAATAGTGTGGCAATTGAATACTAAATGCAGGCATGAGATTGTAATGACTGATGACACCGCCAGATGGCATGACAATCTAATGCGCCGACAATTACTCTATAATGCATGGGATTCAATGTAAGTTTAACAGCACGAACGCTTTAAAAATACTTGTTTAATAAAATAAAATACGATTGTAAACTTGAAATAATATCCAGAAAAAACTAATTAAATGAATTTCAAAGCAGTATTCGTTTTATTTATTATTTAATCGAATAGTCATTTTTCTCATTTCTTGGTTGTTTTATATTTGCTTTACGGTTTCGTTATGTGTCTCTAAATTAAAATTTAAAATATAATAATATAACCCTGCAGTAACAAATAGCATTATCAAGTTCTACGTTCTTACGCGCTTGCACTTTCTGGTAAAAACACCAGACGAAAAAAGAAGTGCAAAACGTGAAAAAAGTAAACTTTTAAAGCTCAGACGTACACAATAACATCTAATAAATTATAAATTATGAAATTTGTAAAATATAAAAAGAACATTTCAATTTAAAAACCATTACACTTTTCCATCTTCTGCGCTTAACTTTTTATAACAACAGCTATTCGATTAAATAATAAATAAAACGAATACTGCTTTGAAATTCATTTAATTAGTTTTTCTGGATATTATTTCAAGTTTACAATCTTATTTTATTTTATTAAACAAGTATTTTTAAAGCGTTCGTGCTGTTAAACTTACATTGAATCCCATGCATTATAGAGTAATTGTCGGCGCATTAGATTGTCGTGCCATCTGGCGGTGTCATCAGTTATGATGACACGAAATCAGCGGCAATGGACACACTATTACTTCTAGCCACTGTACCGCAAGGGAAACTTTTCTGAGATCACGTGACGAAAGTCAACCAATGAAATTTTCCTTAAAAACACTCCTGGCTTCGCGGCGCTACTGTCGGTTTAATCACATTTTGACGTAGCGGTCAAAATGTGAACTAATTTTTTTATTATAAAATTCTCTTCCCCATGGTCTGTATAACATATATCTCAAGTTTCGTCAAAATCTGATTACCAGAACGGCCGCTAGAAGGGTCTAAATGGTGTCACTTTAATTATAACCACCCTGTACTATCAAATTATAATAAAAATTTGAAATTTCACGATATGTTTGTTTTTGAGGGGCCCACTTCAGGAATTCTTACCCACATTCTTTCAGCAGAAGGATGTCCATAAGTAACCTGGTACAGGGATGCAATGGACCAGAAGTCAGATTTACTTTGTATCATGTCAGCTGACTTATACAAATCTTGTTGGATGCTCGTATGAGGAGAGGGGCAGAACTATGACCACCCAGCTGTTTGATTGACTACCACTTTTAGCGATTTTTGAAGATACAACTTTTATTTATTTTTAAAATGCCATTTCATTAATAAACATTTGTTACAAACTTAAGAAATTTACAGCATTTACTAAATATCGTTGTCGTTTAATCCCAATTTAATGCGCCATTTGCTGTTGTTTTTCCTGATTTAATATTTCTTAACTCTTGAAGTAGATTAAATTTGCTTGAGATTTTTTTATAGGCTAAGGTTTACAAAAGGCTGGACCAGTTAACTTCTTACAGAACGACAGAAGTTTAACTGGTTATTATGTGTTCAATTGTTTATATTACATTAGGGTTGGAGATCTCTAAACTAATTATAAAATGGCCGATTCCTCAGTCAGATTGAGATTAAAACGGTTTTACCCGTAAAAGATTGCGCTTTGTAAAAAAGCTAAAAATTATAAGAATGTTGATTTTACATTAATCCCACGATACACATATCACCACTTATTTAAGGCCCCCTAAATATTACCGGCAAGGATCCCGGCTTAACCCACCTTTGATATTACAACAATCAAATTCTTCTGAGCTGTCGTTTGTTTTGCACACACTTCAATAATGTTCTCGTTCTTCAGCACTTGCTCATTGTTATAATTTCACGAGCAAAACAGTCCACCATTAGCCTTATGCTATTCTGGCCAGAATACATTTGAAAAGGCAAAAAAAACAAGACTTTATTTTTTTTTTCTCTTAAATTTTTAGCCATGGTCAGGAAATCTCTCCACGATGAAAAGGAGGATATGTCTATTCACGAAGAAACCTACACAGTTGAAGATGACTGGGAGCCCCGTGAACTATTAAAAGAAGATGAAGCTTCTGAAATGGATTTGTTGGATATGATCATGGGCCATTTACAAGGAACTAACCCTGGTGGGTATAACCTTTCTTATATTTGTATCGGAAAAACTTTTTTTATAGTTCGAAAAACGGAAAATACCTTAAATGGAATCTGCATTAAGAATGCGACCACGTCCGGAATTGGCAATCAATAGGCCTAGATAAGAGTGATGGCGGCTGCTTGTTCAAGCCCACGAATCGGTTAATAAGTCTTTTTTTTAGTTAGTCCAATAAGAAAAAATATCTTGGATTGAGTGAACGAAAAAATAAAGATTTCTAATAATTATGGGAACCAATTAGTGACGTAAGTCGAAACGTCGTTTTTATAAGGAAAAATGTCAAGGAAATCTTTTTTTTTTGTCGTAAGTGCGAAACGCCGAATTTATATTTATATATACAGGGTGAGGCATTTATCTGGAGACAACTGAATGTCTCGGAAACTAAGCATTGTACGGAAAAATGTCCAAAATCAAAAGTGAATTATTTCACGGGGGAAATTCATTAGTTAAAAAATTACCCCCCCCCCCCTCTCTTGTGAGGGAGGCTGGGGGTAACTTTGAAATCCTAAATAGAAACCCCGATTTTTAATGGTATATTCAGATTGAACACAATATTCGAGTAACGTTTTATTCTTGGTGTTTTTTCAATTGATCCAACCGTTTAGGAGATAGAGGCACTAAAAGAGTGAAACTTTTAAACTTTTGAACCCAATTTTATCGATGAAGACAGATAGAGAGTGGGTCTTACAGATATTCCTATTCTACTATTCGATGGTCTTTAAGAATCCGAAGTCAGAATTTCAAAAATTCAAAATTTTTTACTGCGCAAGTAAACTTTTGGGGGCAGCAGTCCTATGGAGACAGTCCGTGCGTGTGTATTGAAAAATACTGGATTTTGAAATTGACTTCGGCTTCTTAAAGACCGTTAAGAAGTGGAATAGGAATGTCTGTAAGACCCACTCTTTGTCTCTTTGTCTTCATCGATAAAATTGGGTTCAAAACTTTAAAAATTCCACACTTTCAGGGCCTTTATCTCCTAAACGGTTGGATCAATTGAAAAAACACCAAGAATGAAACATTTCTCGAATATTGTGTACTTACTTACTTACTTACTTTTCAAACCCGCTTATCCGTTAGGGTCGCGGGGGCAGCAGCCCTATGGAGGATCTCCAGCGATCGCGATCTTCCGCCATCAGGCGCATGTCCTCCCTGGTAATATCCAAGCGACTCGAACCCAGACTCTCCAGGTAGTCTAGCCACCTGGTTCTAGGCCGACCCCTTGGTCTCTTACCCACCGGCTTGGAAAATAACAACTGCCTAGGAAGACTAGTTTGCGGCATCCGAATCACGTGGCCATACCAGCGCAACTGAGACCTCTCAATGCGGAGAAGCAGCGGCTCAACACCTAAAGATTCCCTTATTGTATTGCTGTACACTCTATCTAGTAGGGTAACACCTGCAACACCTCTCAGAAATCTCATTTCGGCCGCTTGTACCCGCGATCGCACTCTTTCGGTCATTACCCAAGCCTCATGACCATAGGTGAGAATGGGGACAAAGATGGATTTGAAGACGGAGAGCTTAGCTTTGTTACTCAGCTCGCGTTTCGTTACCACGGATCGCCACAGTTCACGTCTGACACAGCTTGCTGCACCGATCCGAGCATCCAATTCTTTCTCCTGCCGTCCATCACTCGTGAATGCAATCCCGAGATACTTGAATTTCTCCACCTGTCTCAATGAGGCTCCACTAACATGGAGAGCGCACTGAGCAGGCTGTCTTGAAAGGACCAGAACCTCGGTTTTAGCCACACTGATCTTCATCCCAGCTTCTTCACATTTGGCTGCAAGCCGGTCTAGTGCATGCTGAAGGTTCGTGCGAGAAGACCCAAGGAGGACAAGGTCGTCAGCAAAGAGCAACCTCTCCACCAGGCAGTCGCCCACACAAACACGCTCATCGCCTCGGCTGCCCCTGTCTATCCAGTCCATAAAGATAATGAACAAGATGGGCGACAGTACGCACCCTTGGCGGAGTCCAACACCCACGGTGAACGTTCTTGACTTAATGCCATTTATCCGGACACACATCTCAGAGCTTTCGTACAGAGACATGATAGCAACCAGTAATTGCCCATCCACTCCATACTCTTGCAACACTTGCCAGAGCTTCTCCCGAGGAACTCTGTCATATGCTTTTTCGAGGTCCACAAAGCAAGCGTAGACCTCTTTTGCATACTCCCAGGATTTCTCAAAGATTTGCCTTAGAGCAAAGATGTGATCCGTCGTGCTTCGGCCAGGTCGGAAACCACACTGCTCCCCTGACAGTTTGGAGTCGACTATTTCCCGACTTCTCTTCTCCAGACACTTAGCGTACACTTTCCCAGGAATGCTGAGCAAAGAGATGCCTCGATAGTTGTTGCAATCTCTCTGGTCTCCCTTTTTGAAGATAGGGATCACAATTCCTGTCTGCCATTGCTTAGGGGCCTGTCCAGATATCCAAGCAACCTGACACACTCGAGTCATCCACAGGATACCATCCTGATTTAAGGCCTTTAACATCTCGGACCGGATTTCATCATCACCTGCAGCTTTGCCAGTCTTCAGGGACTTAATTGCCCATCTGACTTCTGTTTCAGTGATACTACCGTGACTATTCTCCGCTCCAAGGTGCATCTCGTATGTCTCAGTTGTTGTCGTCACCGGATTAAGAAGAGATGCAAAGTATTCCTTCCACCTATGCAATACGCTCTCCTCCGTTTTCAGAAGCCTCCCATCTGAACTCTTAATAGTTTGTGATGAAAGAGACTTCTTTCCACGGAGGCGGCGCACGGTCTGCCAGAACACCTTGTTTGCCGAACCATAGTCTGCCTCCAATTTCTCCCCGAACTTCTCCCAGGTCTTGGCTTTAGCTGTTGATACTGTCTTTGCTGCTGCTTTTCGCGCCTCAGTGTACCGCACTCGGCTCGAAGTTGACTTATTTGCAAGCCATAGCAAATAGGCTTCCTTCTTTGCCTTGACAGCTTCTTGGACTTCACCGTTCCACCACGCAGTCCTTTTCTCACCGCCCTGCGCCACACTCAGCCGCTTACGACCACAGCACAATGCAGCCGAAGTAATCACAGCAGTTTTAAACAACTGCCACTCCTCTTCAACAGTACCACGATCACTGGGAAGTTCTTTGAAACTTGAAGATATGTTATCTGCAAAGGTCTTCCTCACAGCTCTATCTTCCAATGCCTCCCATTTGATGCGCCAAGTTTGTCTGAACCTAGTATTTCGCTTGGTTGGCATGGATTCAGAGAACCGCAAAGTGCAGACAACAAGGTGGTGATCAGTTGATAGTTCTGCCCCTCTTCTCACACGAGTATCCAACACTGATCGGAATAAGTCAGCTGAAACAATTACAAAATCAATCAGTGACTTCTGGTCCATTGCATCCCTGTACCAGGTATACTTATGGACATCCCTGTGCTGGAAGAAGGTGTTTGTGATGGTAAGTCCATTGTTGCAACAGAGATCCAACAAGCACCTCCCATTCGCATTTAAATCGGGGTCACCATTCCTCCCAATCACGCCTTTCCACGTTTGGTCATCAGCCCCTACGTGTGCATTGAAGTCGCCCATCAGGATGACAGAATCTGCACTCCCTCTCCTGCTAAGAGCAGCATCAACTTCATCTAGAAAAAGTGGGTACTCTGTGACTGCATTCGGAGCATATGCAACGAATAGAGAGAGAGACCGTTTCCCTATCTGAAGTCTCAGGAGACACAGTCTTCCACCTAAGGGGGTCCAATCTGCAACATAATCTGCCAGCCGGGGACTTGTGAGTATCCCCACTCCCGCCTGGGCAGTCATGTTAGGGTCGACACCAGAGTAGAAAAGCTTCCACCCTCCTTCTAAGTCCACAGTTCCAGAACCCGGACGTTTCGTAGAGGTAATACCTATGATATCCAGTCGATACCGTTTGGCTTCCTCCACTAACTCTGATTCCTTTCCTGTCATGGAGAATACATTCCAAGTGCCAATTGACAGCACCCGATCCCGTTGTCGCTTTACCAGTTTCTCCTCCTGGGTAAAGGCATGCGCTGCCCCCGACCGCTTCCCCAAGCGCATAGCGAGTGCCCTGGTGGGGCTTCTCGGAGGCATTGCTCCGAGATAACAGCCGGGAGACTGTCGCTTATTTTTCGAACGAGAGCCTCTGCCTAACTCCCGAACGCGGGTGACTTTAACCTGCGCCACACCCGATGCAGTATGAATTTTCTTATTCGTAGACATCATGAGATATATATTTGTTTGGATACTCTTCGTCTCACTTCTCAACCATGACCTTTCTGGTAAGGGTGACCCTAAAGTAGCCATGCTACAACCAGCATAGCTCACAGAATCCCTGAAGCACCCAAACCCCTGACCCACGGTAAGGGGGAATATTGTGTACAATCTGAAAATACCATTAAAAAAGGAGTTCCTATTTAAGATTTCAAAGTTACCCTCTCTCCCCAGGCCCCCTTCACAAGGGGGGGGGGTAATTTTTTAACTAATGAATTTCCCCCGCGAAATATAAACTTTTGACTTTGGACATTTTTTTCGTACAATGCTTAGTTTCCGAGATATTCAGTTGTCTCAAGATAAATGCCTCGCCCTGTATAACCTACAGGGTGTCTCGCCTAAAGTGAACCAATAACCAACTTCTAAAATGCAAATCTGACAGTACTTTCAAAAGAAGAATTATTGTACTTATATGTGACGGGTTATGTGTACTCAATTTCCAAAAAAAAAAAAAAAAAATTACGCCATTTTCGAATATGGAAGCCAATTTTGAAATATTCACTGAAAACACCTAATTTTAATGGTATTTTCAGATTGTACATATTTGAGAAATTCATTATACCCACGTTGTATTGCACTGCATACATTTAGTTATTCAATAACGTCCACTTTACAATACAAAGATTTTATTCAGATAATCTAACGTCGGCTTTCGTCCTTTCGGACAACGGAAGTTCTTAAATTTCTTAAAATACGATTTTGAAATCATAAACAGTTTTTTCCGGTTACATTGTTATTGAGATGCAATATTTTTTTGCTAATTATTTATTATTTTACATTATTAATTTTAAATAATACAGAATTAGTACAGGGTGAATCAGTAAATTTCTGACCATTTCAGTATTATGATTTATTGACCCATTAACGTTTACAAACTTAGCATTTCAGTATGATATTTTAGGCAGTTCGGAGTTTTTATTCCCGTGGAAAAGTCTTGATATGCTCAATGTGGCCACCACGAACGTTTTGAACTGCTCGCAGCAGAATGGTGAAGTTGTTCATAACTCTATCCAGGATTTCTGCATCGACGATGCTTTGTCGCAGCTGGTCTAGGGTTCTTGGTGCTGTAGTGAACAGTCTTTAAGGAACCCCCAGAGATAAAAATCACAAGGGTTTAGGTCAGGACTCGTAGGGAAACAAAGTAAGCCACCCCCGAATCGATCTGGAAACCTGTTTGAAATGACACGATTTCCGAATTTCTGATTGAGAAAGCCTAGCACTTCATTAGTGGTGTGAGGCCTAGCCCCATCCTGTTGAAACCATTGATGTCGAAGCGGTATACGCCTCCTTGGCAGCTCGGGGATGAAGGTTTCCAACATGTTAAGGTAAGCCTGTGACGTTACGGTGCCCTCAAAAAAGAACGGACAAATGATGCCTCTTTTGGAAATCGCGCACCAAGCCATAACCTTTCGTGGATGAAGAGGGGACTTATGGATCTCATGAGGGTGCTGAGAACCCCAAAAACGAATGTTGTTTATTAACGTCATCTGACAGATGGAAGAAGGCCTCATCTGACACCCACAGGTTGTCCACAATGTCCTGATTGGCTTCCATTTCTGCTCCAAACTCCATCGCAATTTGTTGTCGCTTCTGTCTTCCAGTGTCTGTTAACTCCTGATAAACATGGATCTTATATGGGAACAGGTGTAAATCCTTTCTCAAACTTCGCCACTGTCGTGGTATACGACAGCCCTTCTTCAATGGATAGGCGGCGAACAGATTTTTTGGTAGGGGAATCGACCAACCTTGTGCGAACATTTTCGACAACGTCGGCCGTTCGAACACGAGCTTCGCTCCCGCCTTTTTTCTTGCCTTTAACACATCCAGTGGCACGAAATTGCTTGACAAAAACCATGATTGCTTGCCTGCCTGGTGCGTCACGACACTTATACTCCTTCCGGAACTTTCTTTGCACGGTTACAGGCGATTGTCTCGAAATACCATTCGATAACCTTGCATTTGATAAAGCGGGCGCAGTTTTTCAACAATACGATTTTCATGCAGCGCCGTTGCAACAATAAAAACTCAACTATTTAGAAATTCGATATGGCGCTCATATTCTTTCAATTGTTTATCCCTAATGCACGTCATTAGAGTGAAATGGTCAGAAATTGACTGAATCACCCGGTAGATACTAATTTATTATTCAAACAAATGTTAAAAGAAAAAATTAAAATCCTGGGTCACTGATGAGTCGCCCATCCAGTGACTAGCCATGCCCGATGTTTCCTAACTTCATTAAAGTTTTTTCAGTGAAAGCCCACCAGGCCACGGACTCCCCCTAATTACCATGTAAATTACAATGTAAAATACAATGTTTTTGCTAATTTTATCTCAATAACAATGTAACTGAAAAAACATTAACAATGAATATAAAACTATTTAAAATTTAAAAATCGTATTGTAAGAAATTTAAAAAAAATGTCAGTTGTAAATCAATACTGACGATGTCCGAAAGGACGAAAGGACACTGCTTTTTCTGAATAAAATCTTTGTATTGTGAAGTGGACTTTATTGAATAACCAGATATTTGAAAAAATTTTATTCTTGGTGTTTTTTCAATTGATCCAACCATTTAGGAGATAAAGGTACTTAAAGTGTAATGTTTGGATTTAAAGAAAAGGCAAAAAGCAGAAATTGTTCCTAAACGCAATGGATTATAAAATGGATAGCAATGTTTTTATTTCAACGTAACATTTTTACAGTAATGCAAAACAATGGTTGTACAATGTTATGTCAAACACATGTCCTTGATCTATGCACAGCTGTAAGCGATGTTGTAGAGACCTTTCTGAGTGTAGTATCGTTTCCCTCTCTAACGCATTGCACGCAGCTCTGATCTTGCATTGCATATCCTCAGGTGTTGTTGGCCGACTTCTGTAAACTGTATTCTTAACTACCCGCCAAAATAGTTAGATGGAGGGGGCCATTCATGGAAGCGTTCGCAACGGCGATTCCGAGCTAAGTGAGAGTAGTGTGGTGGGGCACTGTCAAGCTTTGTTTTCGTTTTCTTTTCTTTAAATCCATACACGCCACACTTTCACTGCCTCTATCTCCTAAACGGTTGGATCAATTGATAAAACTCCAAGGAAAAAACATGTCTCAAATGTTGTATACAATCTAAAAATACCATTAAAAATAGGGGTTTCCATTGCACATTTCAAAGTTGCACATATTCGAAAATGGCGTCGGTTTTTTTGGAAATTAATACACATAAAACCCCTCATCCAGATTGCGAGGTGTTGCTGTCGTCAATTGGACCTGCTTTTCGTGCACCATTCCATAAATGTTTGGAATGTAATAAAGAATTTGGACGTTAGTTCATAGCTTAGTCTTAGTTTTCCTCCAATCATTCTTGACGAAGTGCAGTGTGAAAAGGCGCAAGAGACTATCGTGGAACGCAGTATCATCAAAGGATGTATCTAGTCCTCAATGATGTTTAGGTAGCTGCAGGGCCGCCCCTATCTTTCTCGAACTTAAATAGGGGGCTTCTCCATATGACAGAAATGGATTTATTGAATGCGGAGCCCAGGGCCACTGGTCCCTTTGCCTGACCCTAGGGACGGTTCTGGGTAGATGGTATCCGTCAAAGTATACTCGTGTCTAAAAGTTAAACATAATCAATATGGAACTTGATATGGTCAATGCCGCATTGCAAGCGCAAAAAAAGACAAAACCGTTTAATTGAACACGTTTTATTTCATAAAAAAGTTTATGAAAACAGAAAAAGAACATGGTGTTTATGCGCACGAAACATAAGGAAAGTTTTGTGCTAATGTGGAGTATGGTCATCCCAAGCGGCCACACAAGCCTTAAACAGCGTTCCTTGCTTTCAATAAGGTCGTTCAAGAGCTGTTGGAACTTGCCCCATTCCTGGCGAAGAGCAGTTTTGAACTCTGGGATGATCATTGGTGGAGGCTGACGGGATGCAATTCGTCTCCCTAGTGCGTCCCGCGCATCGCTCAATCGAATTCATATCCGGAGATCTTCCTGGTCACTCCATGAATTGGATATCCTCACTTTGCAGAAAGTTTTTCCACCAGCGGAACTGTGGGGACGTGCATTATCGTCCATGAGAATAAAATCTGACCTCTGAAACCTCTAAAATATGACCTTCCAGTATTTCGTCTGTATCTCCGAGCATTACGTGTCTGTCAGATGTGGAGCTCTGACCGTAACTCCACCATCGCCATACTGGTCCTTTTCCTTAATGTTGTTGGGATTATATAAGGTTCCACGTTCTCTCCAGATTGTGGTTCGACGAGAATCGCTTTGTAAGCTGAATCTGGACTCGTCGTGAATAACACGTTACTTCACTGATCCAAAGTCCAGTTACGATATTCTCGAGTCCAGTTTAAATGGGCCTACGTCTCGCAGGGGTGCCAGACGTCTAGCATAAAGACCAGCTTCATTTAGCCCCTTGTAAACTTTGTCTGGAAACTCTTGTTCCTGAGGCGATTACAAGCTGGTTAGACAGCTCCCTGGCAGTTAGGGTCCTCTGACGTCTTGCAGTTAATTCCAAATACCGGTCCTGCTGAGTGGTTATAACCCTTAGGCGACCTTGCTCTGGTTGGGGTGTAACATCTGTCTTGGAACCGTCTCCAAAGTGTGGAAATATTTGTGGTATTTGACTCTGGAGACTTTTCGTTTGACTGTCCTGCTTCGAGCCTTCCGATTATTCTGCCTTTCATGACATGATCAATTTGGCATTTGTGGTCCATATTAAACGCAAAGTCATGAGTTCTCCTAGCGTGGCTTGCAAGAGTGTAAAGTGACCCTATGGTTAATCTACTGTAATTATTGCACTTTGATCACTTTGCATAAATTTGCATTTGAGATAATCCGATCGTGAATTAACATTGGTTTAACCGTCTAATTTACATATAAGGAGCATTAAAAAAGAAACGAGGCGTAGTCTGGAATGTGCAAACCGGTGACAGAATGGTGATATCGTTTTGTAACAGTGGTTCCGACAAGAGCGCGGAAGTTCACAGCCCCCGCTAGAGAGTGACGGTGGAAGTCGCGTGACTATACAAAGGAAGCAGAAGCAAGCATCAATCGTCCAACGGTCATTCGCGTTGTATATGCAGTGAATAAGTGAAATGGAGGCGTCAAAAGAAGAGCAAAGGTGTAGGAGGACCTTCTGACAGCGGAAGGAATAGGGGGAACGGACATTCATCGAAGAATGTTATAAGTGCACGGTGAACACTGCATGTCCCTTGCAAGGGTCAAGACGTGGCACAAGCGGTTCAGGGAAGGACGGGTGTCGTTAACCAATGATGCACGGTCTGGAACACCAAACCGCATTAACGATGACATCGTCCAGCTGGTTGATGGACTCGTTATCCAGAACCGCCGAGTTACAGTGAAAGCCGTAGCCGCCGAGGTCGGATTGAGGGGCGGAAGTGTTCACATCATAACGGAAAGACTGAACTGATGCAAAGTGTGCCCCACAGTCTTCAACCACAACACGAAGCATGGTCTTGATCATCTGTAGCGCTATTCCAGGGAAGGGAATGAGTAACTGGCACGAGTGGTGGCTGGATATGAGTCTTGGTGTTATCACTTCGAACCAGAATCGAAACGACAAAATCTCCAATGGAAGCATCCAGGGTCACCACCACCAAAAAAATCCAAGGCAATCCACACAAGTGCAGGAAAGGTTATGCTGACGTTCTTCTTTGACCAAGACGGCCCCCTTTTGATCGACTTCCTGCAGCACGGGACAACAGTGAATGCCCAGCGATACTCGCAAACCTTGAGCACCCTTCGCCAAGCAATCAAATCGAAACTAGGCAAGCTCACCCCTGGGGTCATTCTGCGCCACGGCAATGCAAGACCTACGGCTAACACAATCACGGCACTCTTGCAGAAATTCAAGTGGGAGGTTCTCGGTCACCCTCTCTCCCTGCGATTACGCCATTTTTGGTCCCCTAAAAAAAAGGCTCTGAGGGGCAAACGATTCACCTCGGACGACGACGTCAAGCAGTACTTGCGGAACTGGTTCACAACGCAGCCCCGGGAATTTTACAAGACAATCATTCACCGCCTCGTGTCGCAGTGGAAGAAGTACCTCAACAGCCAGGGCCAATACTTCTGACATACAGGTACTGGTTTCTGTTCCTAGGCCTCCGGATGGTTTCTTTTTGAACGCTCCTTATAGTTACATATGTCGTTTTTCTGGATCTGAACCTTTAAATGTTATGTTTTACTATCATGCTTAACTTTTGGACACGAGAGTAGAATACACAGATGACTGGAGGCAAGGATTCTCAATAGAATATTGACAACAGCATCGCATTCTTCAAAAATTGCTCTCTCCAAGTGCATCCTGATGTAGTCTCATCTTTTCACGTAAACAACGTACAAGGTCGTTTACATAATGTAGCAGAAAAACGAGATTCAACAGACCAGACTCGTTTGTCCAGTGTTGACCCTCGCTTGCCCATTGTCAAAGGTGAGGCAGGAATTCTAACGCTACTCGTCTCCATATAAAGCAGCTTTCGACGCACATTTCCCTTCAGCAGCATTAAAGCGCGTAGTCATTCGGTTTCGTACCAGTGAGATTCAGTCCTGAATTCCAACATTGCTCCCTTAAGTTAATGTTGTGGAATGACGTGGTTACAAAACTTAATTCCTGGTTACTTTTAAAGTATCATTACAATAACGTGACCCATATAAAATTAAACCAAGATTTTTTTTAATTTTTCTAAACCTCTTAAAAGATGTGCATTTTAGTTTGAAGACCTTCTAATGCTTTTTTTTTTAAACTTGCAGACCTCTCTGAAGAAACGCCAGAGAAAGAACCTCCTGTGGATCAAGAGAGAGAACATCCTTTGGATCAAGAAGGAAAACGTTATTTGGATCGAGAGGGAAGACATGCTTTGGATGAAGAGGAAGAACTTCCTTCGGATACAGAGAACGAAAACGCGGAGACTCCATTACCGGACCGTTCCAGATCTACCGAGTCAATCCTCTCCTCTGGAGACAACGAAATGCAGGATGCTACGATATGGCTAGCCACACGTTTCTTAAAGAATGTCACGTGTGAAAGAGGTTTTAAGAAATTCATGAAAATGATAACCGAATCCATGATCATCGTGGAGCTATGCATGGCTATGCTGTACTTCACGTCAGATATTGGCAATATTTCTGAAATCATAGCGGGTTTGCTGCAAGCACTCATTACTTTCAGTATGATCCGCTTCTAAACGGAAGCAAATTTGGAAAAAAAAATTGTAAACAAGATTCGGCCTTTTTTTTTTAAATCTTATTTTTCAGAGTCTCTATTTCAAGTTGTATTTATGGCCATTTTCCAATCGCTAAATCTGTTCGTTTTAAAAAAAATGCGACAAAAAAACTGTAGATCGCTTCGTGTTCAATTTGTTTGTTTTTTCAATAAAAATTTAAAGAATTTGGATCATAATTTTGAGTTTTTACTTAAAAGTTGGTAAATATTTGAAATCAAGATCTCTCGAGCAAAGCAATATTTTTTTTAAATTTTAAGTGCTAAAAGATAAATTCTGAAGGATTCAATTTTTAGTAGCATTAAGGGGATTCAAATTTTAAAAATCATTTTCCTAATTTATTTCCAGCGGACGACCTTATTCGGGAAGGAGGGAAATCCGTTAAAAGGGAATGGCTATTTCAATGGGAGACCCTCTTGCCCCCTGATATACGTCCATAGTCTTGTATGTATACGTTTTACTAGTACGATCAATAAGTTCGGAGACTGTGCTGCTATCTTCAATCAGGCTTGGAGGAGAGGGGAAATATTTGACACCATCACTTTAATACAAACATTCAAAAATATACACATTTTAGTATCTTGTTGGTCCACCTTTTGCTGCTATCACAGCTTCTACTCTCTGGGGCATACCGTTCACAAGTGTTTGATACGTTTCGACAGGTAATTTTCGCCATTCTGCCATAAGTGTCTTGGACAGTTCGGTCACGGATTTCGGGCGTTCCGACAAGCGCGCAATCGACGTTCCAACACTTCCCACAGATGTTCGATGGAGTTCAGATCGGTGCTCTGGGCAGGCCAGTCAAGTTCTCGAACTCTTTTCATCAAACCATGTGCCTACAGCCCTTGCTTTATGGCAAGGTGCGTTATCGTGCTGAAACAGAAAAGGGCCATTGCCAAAGTGCTGCCAGAGGGATGGGAGTGCTGCGTTGTCCAGAATGTTTTGGTAACGCTCTGCGTTTAGATGTCCGTCCACAGAAATGATTGTACCCAATCCATACCATGAAAAGCACCCTCACACAAACACGACCCTCCAAATTTCACCGTGGGCACAACGCAGCCTGGCAGATAACGTTCGCCATACCCAAACCCATCCATCCGATTGCCAGATGGTGTAGCGGGACTCATCACTCCATTCAACCATTCGCCATTGATCCAGGGTCCAATGTCGTCGCTCTAAAGTTTTGCCTGCGAGATGGTACCTCTTTGGAAGCCTCTAAGCTCTTTTCTTTGAGACATTCTTACAGCATTCACGCAAGCATCATCTCATAACAGCATACTCTGTTATGTAGTGCTGGGAAGAGTGCCAACAGTGAAACTGCAAAGGAATGTCTCATTTTCATTCAAATCAGGGTTGTCCCATGACTTTTGATAGGGTAATGTATGCTTGTAAACATATGGGAAGATTCCATTCACTCCATCTCTTAATGATAATGAATTAACTAGGTGATTGTTACGATGAAATATTACAAACTGCGATACGAGGCAGAATAAATATTTGAAGAGATAAACTTGTTACCAGAAATACTTGAGCGGGCTTAGATTTCTCTTGTAACTGAATCGAGATCTTCCGTGCTCACTTTTCCGTGCTTCGTTGATGTGTTCTCTCGTATACCACTCGCCTCTCTTCTACTAGTCTCTTCCATCGTGCATCGGAGTCAGACGCATTTAAAAGATCGTAATCAGGCGCCTAGGCACGCATTCCATAAATGTTTAAACTCCTCAGTACGAGGCTCGTTCACAAACTGGCGAATCATCAGAAGTCCATTGGGAAGGTAAGATGGAAAGAATGGCCCCCTTCGATGATCACAAAAAGACGCTTGGGTGATAGGCGTGAGCTAAATAAGCTACAGCTTAGGGCCTCACAATCTGTAGGGCCTCGTAATCTTAGTTTAACATGGTAGGGGCTTCATATAACTTAGAACCTCATCAAGTCTAAATCCGCCTCTGGGCGTGACCATTCAGAAAGGAGAAAGGACCAAGGCAAGTAGTGTATAACGTATGCTCGATCAATGCATTCCGGGCTCTGGCTGACGTCATCGATGCTCCCGCCATCTGGTGAGCACCGGGAGAAACAGCCCGATCATTTAGTAAGCATGGCTCGATCGGGCTGTTTTTCCCGGTGTTCACCAGATGGCGGGAGCATCAATGACGTCAGCCAGAGCCCGGAATGCATAGCTCCAGCATAAGTTATACACCCTTAGGCAATGATCGAGCATACCTTATACTCTACTTGCCTTGAGAAAAGACTTTAATTGTATAGCAAATCAAGGATAATGGAATTGCTCCGTGATCCACAGTTCTTTACTAGTAAATGTAATGGGGATAGCTAAGTCCGACTTCAAACATTCGCCGGTAGAAACGCCATCAAGAAGCGTACGGACTGGTAATAGAAACTTACCAACCCCTAGTGCTGGTAAAATTCCTGTAGCGTTCTCGGCTGACATCGATCAGCCCTGTCGCGTTTATGCTCTGAATTTATTATTGTAACATATTTCATTAATATGTAGATGATTTATCATATTATCGAAATTATATTTTAATAAATTTCTGCGAGGAAAAAATCACGGAACTGACGTTATTTATGCGAGGAAAAAAAGCTGACGCTAGCGCCATCAATGAGAACAAAAAGCATATGCACGCCCCATTATTTTAGAACTTTTGTCTGTCTGTCTGTCTGTTTGTTTCTAAACTCATCACGCAAAAACTACACCACGAAAATTAACGCGGTTTTCACAGTTATATTGTTTTAGGTGTAACTTAATGAAAGCGTGTATGATTTATCGTGATACGCCGTCTGGAAGCAGAGTTCTAGGCTAAACTCTCTTAAGCTGGTAGTTGTATACCGACTGATATGCAGTCAAGATATACTTTAGTTCACAAAACAAACAACAATGGCACTACAAGCAAATTAAAACAAGCTATCGTTTGGTTTACCGCGAAACGTTGAATGCCCGCGGATAATAATAATATTTATACATAGAAACTTTTTTTTTTAACCATGTTCCAGTTTAGAGTTTTAAACATCCATGCAAATGAAGTCGCCGGCAATAGCTAGTACGTAAATAAGAATGCAATAATTAATACGATTGAATTCAGCGAGGTTTTTATGATTTTATTTTGTCTTTAGAGCACCTCTTACACATGTCCACATGTCCTACTCAAGTAAGTGAATCTAAAAGTTAGCGTAAGCTTTAAAGAAAAGGAAAGTTAAATAGGAAGTTACACAAGAAAAGGAGAATTCGTTAAGTTCGAATGGTGGAAAAGGCAATTATGAATATTTACTACATATTACATAAATATGATTAGAAAGCCTCCCTATGCCAATAAAAGAAACTCCATTCTTAATTCCAGCTCTACAAATCTGTAGAATGTTTACGCAGGAGCTTTGCTAACTCACTGAATTTTTTTCCCCAAATCTTTAATCCCTGGAGAAAGTTCACAGCCATCCAAGAGAAGGTTCTAGATGTTTCCTGAGTGTAGTCAACAACGTATGAACAATAAGTAGAAAAAAATAAAGAAATTCTTGTTGAATGATGACCACAATATGGATACTTTACGCATACACCTCGTATAAGAGACAGTCGCAGAATTGTGCATTGCGCTGCCATCAGTGTAGCAAAAAATATGGATCATTAATTTTGCGTCCCACAACCATTCAACTTTGGTTAGTTCATGCTTAAGGAAATTGCGCTGGCAATAACACCGCGACTCTCTAACTTGGAATCGAATGAGACTTTCCGTGCCAAAAATTATGTAGAAAAATAGGTAGACGGTTCTTTTAATTATAACTGGTACTTTATTATTTAATTATTCTTAATGTAAGCTATATAAATTAAGAGTACGGCTCACCTATTTCTTTAATCAAAAATCGATATAAACTGAAAAGCCGACTTCATCTTTCTTTTGATTTTTTTTTTTCATTTCTTTTGAAGATTTCGTTCATAAGCTGCATTCAGCGTTTTCCAAGTAAATGACGGAGAAACGGATAGAAGGTCAGACCGCCCGTTGGTGCTTCGTCTTTGCATTGATGATATATTGACATTTTAATTATAAGTCTCATAGAATTCTAAATTGAAATTATTATTTTATATGAATGGTAAATTGAGATGACTGTAATAGAGAAATGGACGATAGCCTATTTTTAAAACTATGGAATCTAGGACCATTAAGTTATTTTTACTTATGAAAAGATGCGTCGAATTCGCTCTAATAGGCTTATTAAAATCATGAACATTCATGGCTAATTAAACGAGATAACGATATCATTCGAGGGTAAATTTTCATTAAGATTTTCATTCACATAAAGTTTCAAAAATTATAAGTTGGAAATTTCTTTCTGGGGTTTTCTATGTCCAATCGAAAAATTCGCTCATATTATAGTTCCAACTTTCTTCGAATATAAAAAACATGCTTGTAGATCATTCAAATGCCATTTTATAATTTTTAAAACAAACTGCCAGTCTGTTCACTAGCAGTACTCCTTGTAAAATATTTTCGCTTTTTTAAAAGCTTTATTAAGAAATTATTTCTTCATTAGACTACTAGTATATAATTATTACGATCATGTAAATCTTCGTCGACTGTTGTGCTCACGTAGGTTTTCTTTAGTTGATTCATTGTTAAGTACGTTATATTGCTATATTGTTTGTGGGAAGACAAACACACACATTCACACACACACAATTAAGCTTATACAGGGTGTTTTTGAATTGAGTACAGATTTTTTGGGAGATGATAGAAGAGGTCCTTAGAAGTATTTTTTGTCATATGAACATGGGGTCCCCGCAGCTCCGTTTACTTCCAATACTGCATTGAACAATCAAATGACACCGGGACGCAGTGTGCGTTGGTAGGCCTAGATTATTTTATTTTTAACAATTAACACAAGCAATCTACTGTATAACAAATCTTTACCTACTGCTTTCCCAGAATGCGATTAGTTCATTTCCATATGGACTAATCGTATTTTACAAAGGGATTGGATACCATGGAATCTCCTTGACGAAGTTTGTCCTAGGACTTTTCAACAAACAAGAACGTGCACCTTGAAATTTCTTTGCAAACAATTACTTTAAAAGTCATACAGTAGATTGCTTGTGTTAATTGTTAAAAATAAAATAATCTAGGCCCACCAACGCACATTGCGTCCCGGTGTCATTTGATTGTTCAATGCAGTATTGTAAGTAAACGGAGCTGCGGGGACCCCATGTTCATATGACAAAAAATACTTCTAAGGACCTCTTCTATCATCTCCCAAAAAATCTGTACTCAATTCAAAAACACCCTGTATATAAAGTTGAGAAAGAAAAATAGTTTTATTTTAATACATAATAGGCTGTGCAATGGCATACAGTTAAAGTATTATAATTTACTAATAATCTAGAAAATAGAATTGTTGTGTTCAAAGACAATGCCAACTGATTATTTAATAATAAATGAATATGCACTACATAGACAAAAGTATTTGAACACCGCATATTTTTCAGAAAAATTGCTTTATTATTTTATTTAGTAACAGGTAGGCCCTCCTTTTGCTTGTATTATAGCGGCAACACGTCGAAGCATGATTTCCACAAGTTGTCTGTAAGTCCATTCCTCTTGCAAGACTGTTAGAAGAGATTGTTGCAAAGACGGGCGTAGTTTGCCTTTTCGTACCCGCCGCTCCATTTTGCCCCACAAGTGATCGATCGGATTGCCAGTCAACAAATTCACCTTTTTCACGAAAGCAGTCCTGCACACGCTTTTCAGTATGACACGGAGCTCGATCCTGTTGAAACAAACAACCGTCACCTCCATATTATTGCCACAGTATAGGCAGGGCCGAATTAAGCAGAACGTCGAGTTACACATTAGCATTCATGGTACCAGGTACAAGAACGAATGGGCCGACTCCTAACCAGGAAAAACAACCCCACACAATTATGGACCCTCCACCGAACTTCATCGTTGGAACAACACAGTCTAGAAAAAACTATTCTCCGGATTGTCGCCTCAACCAAGCACGTCGATCAGACTGGAAGAGTGAAAACCGTGACTCATCACTCCAAAGAACAGTTTTCCATTCTTCAACGGTCCAGGAAAGACGGGCGACACACCAAGCCGAACGACGTCTCGCATTAACATTTGTAATCATCGGCTTGTGTACAGCTGTTCTACCATGATAACCGATCCTGTGTAACTCTGATAATTTTATTACTAAGCGGCGCTCCCAGACGCATTTCCAACCTCTTCAGCGATCGAAGCGGCAGAGGAAGTGCGAGATTTCTTGGTATGTCGTACCAGGCACCTTCCGTCACGTTCCGTCAGTTTCTACGGTCGTCCGGGACGTTCTTTTACTGTTGTTGCACTGTCTTGCTTCCATCTCTTGATAACATACGGTACAGTGGATTTTGGGATATCAAGTTTGGATGCAATGACTCGTACAGAAAGATTGCACAAATGTCATCCTATGACGAGTCCACGTTGAAACTCAGTAAGTTCGGGTGCACGCGCCATAGCTCTATAAGAGTTAATGGATAGTTAACAGAACATGACCAGCTTTTTAAACATTCAAAGGAAGAGCTTTAGCTGTTAAGCAGATATACAATTATCAATGTATTGTGAGCACAGAATAAGAAGGACAGGTAGTCCGACGATACCACGTGACCGTGTGACAATCTGGTCCGTTACAAAAGCATACTGGAGAAAACGAGCAATTCCCTTACAGATATAATGAGAAAAACGGCCTCCCTTACAGCAGCGCGCTCTGTGAACTACCTCGCGAACCGCGGAAAAGATTGCAACTGTAATTGTTTTGCTGTCATTGTTCGTCGGATTACCCATCTTTCTTCTTCTTCTGCTTTTACTTCTTCTTCACAACCCAAGGTTGTTAAAAAGAAGGTGGCCTCTATCGGCCGATTTCTCTCAAAACCACTCGCATTGCCTTCTGGGATTGTGACGTCACCTGGCAGGCGATCCGTCTGAGATAGCTGGAGTTCCATGTGCTTTTGCTAATAATAAACGCAATTATTTATTATTTTTAGTCCAATATTATAATATAGAGTGGATTTATTAAATTTCCATACATTTATTCTTCTCATGGCAATAGATACGAGCAAAATTTCATTAAATGAGCAAACCCCCCACCCCTTCTTATAATGAAAAAGAGCACACTCGTAACGGGCAGGAGAATTCCTGAGCAGGAGATGTGCTCTTGATACGAGTGTTAAAACGCAAAAATCCAACAGATTGCACTACAGTTAAGAGAGAAAACCTGAGAGAGAATTTAGAAAATAAAATATACACAAGACTGTTCGCTTTCATCTTCACCTCCTTCACTCGTACCAAGTAATTAAAACTGTTCAGTGGCTTCAGAATCATTTGAAGACTCTGTAAACCACGTTGGGAAAAACGACGAGGTGGGATACACTTTCACTCTCAAATTGTAATATGAGCAAAACGAAAGTGTTCAGTCAGACTCAAACAGAAAGCAATCGGGTATGTAGGCATTACTTTTTTTTTCTTCCTATCATATTTTTACAATTATACATTTATCGGTAGATGTTTTAATGCTGTACTAGCACTTAATGCTAAATGACTGAATACTGTAACAGGTTAATCGTTGAAGAATTGCTTTGACGAGGTGGCCTCGCTGTTGCAGTATTTGCTTTTGTATTTCAGTGCTAAATGTATATAAATAGGCCTGTTATTTGCAATCTCTGAATTTTAAACACATATTATTCCAATAAATTATTTATATAAAACCTTGGCATGTTTTTTTTTTTCATTTATATTGGTGATAGATAGTAGAAATAGGTGGAAACCCCCCGCTATTCCCTATTGTTTTCTATGGCGTTCGTCTGCTCCAACCTTCCAGTTGACGTCACACGTCAGCAGCCACTGACCATCGATCACCCCGATAGAGGCCACCTTCTCTTTAACAACCTTGTTCACAACCTACATCTCCCGAAGGACGGAGACTAGCTGATGAGTTTCATTTAAAATGACATTAATAAACTAGAGCCATAAGCAGATAATCAACGAGTTTTAAGAGGGCCCAAAATTCTCTCAAAAAGCCCAGAGCCACACAAAAAGCAGGAAAAAAGACGCACAACGGTGCGCTTATCACTGGGTCTCAGACTAGTAGCAAGGAGAATATTCTCCAAAGAGAAGTCAATATTCCGCTTGCGGAGACCGTTGACAAGCAGTTCCCTCTGTTGGCAATAAATAGGGCAGACCATAATCGCATGCTTCACCGCAGGATGGAGAAAGTATTAGACCAATAAAAATTCTCTGCTTAGTACCTCGCCCAAATGACGTTTGGAAACTTCTATATGCAAATTTAGACCACAGGTGCAAAATTTAGGACCACAGGTACAGGCATAGCATCAAGTTTTATAAAAAGAATACTTAGGCAAAAAAACAAAGCTACAAAATGGGAAGAAGTAAATAATTGCCTGAACAAACAAAGAACAATATTATCCAGGTTCATGAGAGAAATATCTCTCAAAGAAACGTGGCAGAGACATCTATATATATAAAGAAGGATGTTTGTCTGTGGGTGGGTCTGTGGGTCTGTGGGTGGGTCTGTGTGTACGTTTTTTATACAAATCTACAGTTTTATTCCGATCTTGATGAAATTTCGCATACATGACCTTCAAAGCATGAGGAAGGTCACTGTCTACTTCAGATTTCGAAAAAATAATAATTATTGATATAAAATCGATATTCATGGTTATGGCAGGGCATATTAATGAGAAATACCGCATGACCAACAATGCAAGACAAAGTTTTTGCAACAATGGTATCAACACGCAATTCACAAACACTCTGCACGGACCAACAATATATATCTCATGACCAACAATGCAAATAAAAGTTTGTGCAACAATAGGTATCAACAATGGTTTCAACACGCAATTCACCAATAACAATGAGCTCAAAATGATGATGCAATGATAAAGCA
>JAHWFO010020942.1:836087-880429 GCA_023313115.1 Rhysida immarginata
ATACACCTTTTGTCCACAGGCCTTCTCTTTAAGAGGTGTTATCTGCACCCATAGTAGGGGGGTAGGGTAGGGGGGGGGGGGGAAATTTCAAATGGGAACCCCTATTTTCAATATCATCTTCAGATTGTACACAACATTTGAGAAATGTTTTATTCTTGGTGCTTTTTCAATTGATTCAACCGTTTAAGAAAGAGATAGAGGCACTGAAAGTTTAAAACTTTTGAAGTTTTGAACCAATTTTATCGATAAAGACAAAGAGATACAGGGTGGGTCTTAGAGACATTCCTATTCTACTTTTTGATGGTCTTTAAGAATCCGAAGTCAGAATTTCAAAAATCCAATTTTTTTTTAATATCTACCCACAAACTCTGCCTCCATAAGACTGCTGCCCCTAAAACTTTTCTTGTTTATTAAAAAAATTTTGGATTTTTAAAATCTGACTTCGGATTCTTAAAGACTTTCAAAAAGTAGAATAGGAATGTCTCTAAGACCCACCCTCTCTCTCTGTCTTCATCGATAAAATTGGTTCAAAACTAAAAAAGTTATATACCTTCAGTGCCTCTATCTCCTAAACGGTTGAGTCAATTTGAAAAACCATCAAGAATAAAATATTTCTCAAATGTTGTCTACAATCTGAACATATCATTGAAAATGGGGGTTCCCGTTTGAAATTTCAAAGTTGCCCCCTACCCTACCCACTACGGAGGTGCAGGGGCTGATTCTTGCATCATTAAATGGCTTTCAAAAATATTTGACATGTATTTTTTCTTTTTTTGACAAGACGTGTATTTTTCGAGATATTAGACTGTTCCGGGACTTTTTATTCATCTGGTATTATCTTTTACCGACTTTTTGATGCTCTATTCAAATCTAAAGTCAAAATCAAACAATTCGAAAAAAATTGACAACAGAACAACCGACTTTACGAATACAGTAATGATAGTTTTCATTAACATCATCATGGTAATGCAGTACCACATACACTATGTGATCAAAAGTTTAGGGACACCAGGGTTTGCTTTAGGGAGAATAATTATCGAGTCCCCCAGACCCCATGTATTTCAGTTATTGGGTCCCCTCTTATTTATTTAGCGTACTCTTTCAAAAAAAAAAAAATCACGTTCAATACTAATATTTTCTTCTACTCTTTCAATGTCGGTTGAATTATTACTAGTAACCTAAGGTGAATCGAATGAAACTTTTCCTTGACTAAAAAGTCCGTCATTACTCTAGGCCTCTTACAAGTCTTGCTGTCAGGAATTTCACTTTCACTCTGCTTTTATGTCGAAAAACCTTGGTTATGATGTCAGTGGTCACATGTTATATCTTAGCCAATTAACAATTAAAAATCGCACCAATCATAGGGAATTTTGCAAGTTAACTTGACCAGACAAGAAATCCGTGATATAAATTTAGCGTCTTCCCGGACGCTAAAAAATTTCAAAATAGCGTCCAACAGATAAGTATTAGCATAATTTACGCTAAATTTAGCGTTAACGTAAACCCTGGGACACTCCTCATAATTCATTGAATGGGCCATATGTTGCTTGATAATGACATGTAAATTATTTAAATAGCATCACGCACCTTCAGACACATCTGCTTCGCATTATTAAGATATGGTTTGTTCAAAAGAGCTCAGCGACTTCCAACGTGGAACCATTAAAGGATGCCACTTGTGCAACAAGTCAGTCTGTGAGATTTCCACCATTCTACAAATACCCCGTACAACTATAAGCAATGTGATTGCAAAGTAGAAGACCCAGGGAGCAACAACAGTGCAACCATGAACTGGTAGACCAAGAAACTGACAGACAGAGATCACTGAGTGCTTGATGTGTGATTCGGAGCAATGGAATGTCTTCTGCTGAAATGATTGCTACAGAGTTCAGAAATTCTACTTCCTGTGTTGCTAGCACAATCACCATTCATTGGAACTCCATTCTCTGGGTTTTCACAATCGTGCTGCTGCTCACAAGCCCTTCATCACTGACAGCTATTCCAGGCGAAGTTTAGAGTGGTGCAAACTCGCAGAAACTGGAGCATGGAACAGTAGAAACGTGTCCTGTGGGCTGATGAATCATGGTACACAGTCTGGCAATCAGATGGTCTGGAGAACTTTTCCTATCTGAGTGAGTATGCCACTGTGAAGTTTGGAGGAGGTGGCATCGTGGTATGAGGCTCTTTTTCATGGTTCTAACTGAGCCAGTTTGTTTCTGTTAAAGGAACGATGAAAGATGTTGCTTATAGAGACATCTTGGACAACTGTACTGCCAACATTGTGGGAACAGTTCTGGGATGGGCCTTTTCTGTATCAACATGACAACACTTCTTGACATAAAGCAAGGTATGTACACAACTGGTTTCAAGACAACGGGGTTGACAAAATGGATTGGCCTGCTCAGAGCCCTGATCTCAATCCCATTGAACACGTGTGAGATGAATTGGAACGTTGACAACGAGCCAGACCATGCCGTCCTTCATCCGTGGCTGAACTAACCAGTGCTCTGAGGCAGGAATGGAGGGAAATTTCAGCCATACAACCAAAAACTGGTGGAAAGTCTTCCTCGGAGGATGGAAGCTGTCAGTAGAGCAAAAACGGGGTGCCACCGTTTACTAATTCCAGTTATCTGAAGCCTGCCATGCAAAAATGCTTGTGTCCCTAAACGTTTGATCACATAGTATATTCTCAACTAGTTTAATTCTGTCTCATAAATGTTGTAATATGAAATACAATAATGCACACAATGAATAATAAGGTTTAATTGTAAAAAGTTTATTTACATGAAAATAATTACTGATAACAAGATCAAGCAAGTACTCTTCTGATAAAAAATTACCAACAACCATTTCTATAAAATGCCAAATAGAGCAAGACATCATCTTATGAGAAAAAAAAAGGAAGAGAATTGTCTAGAATTCCAATAATATGTGAACTTTTGTGAGACTCATCATTAAAAGGAAATCCCTGCTAGATATATCCAAAGATCTCTGGCATGATAAGTTACAGAATATAAATAGAAAAACAGACATGAAAATTGCCATCCTATTAGTGTAAACATGTTTTCTTTCATTTTCAAATCGTCTTCCTCTACACTTAAGGAACTGCAGTTTTCATTGAAGTTGTCTTCCTCTCTTTTCATTAAATACAAATAGAAACGGGAAGGAAAAATTCCGTGACTTGGACTTGAACCATGCCTTTCGCTGGCACTGCTCTTACCAACTGAGCTATTGCAAACATGAAGTGCCAAGCTGTTATAATATGTCCACATGGACTTCCATGAAACCACAAATCAGCTCAATCAGTCAGAAAGGCCCCCGATTCACAAATCGGGAATCCTCCTTACCCTTAAAGCATCAAAAAAAATTGATGAAACTCAACTCAAGAGGGAAGATAATAAAGCTGAAGAAACTCTTCAAACATATCATGAATACAAAAGAGTCCAGGTCGTGGAATTTTTCTTTCCTATTTCTATTTGTATTCATGATACAAGGTGAGACCGGAAAGTTCAGTGAATGACTCAGAAAAATAAACAGGGACAGGTATTTAAGAGACGATACCGTACTGTCCTTCAAAGTAAGCCCCCACAACCACAATACACTTTTGACATCGTTCGTACAACTGTTGCATGGAATGTGAAAATTCCTCTTTCGATACTGCTTGAAGTTCTCTAATCAAAGCTTTGAATACCCGGAACATCATGAAATTTGTGTCCTTTCATTGTTGGTTTCAAACGAGGAAAGAGGAAGAAATCAGGCGGTGACAGGTCTAAAGAACAGGGAGGGCGGTAAAATTCTGGAGTCTGTTTTCGTGTGAGGAATTGCTTCACCTCTATAGCAACACAGAGGGCATAATCCACAAGAAATTCATTCCACAGGGCCAAACAGTCAATGGCAACTTCTACACGGAGGTCCTCGGCCGTCTATGGAAGCACATTCCTCGGGTCTGGCTGCAGTGTGCTGAACTTGGATCCTGGTGTCTTCTGCATGATAACGTGAGGCTGCACATCACTAAAAAGGTGAAGCAATTCCTCGTGCGAAAACAGATTCCAGAACTTTACCACCCTTTGAAATCAACAATGAAAGGACATTCCGGATATTCAAATGGCTGAGATGATGGAACTTCAAGCAGTACCGATAGAGGATTTTTGAACATTGTCAAAAGTGTGTTGTGGCCATGGCGGCTTACTTTGAAGGACAGCGAAGTACCATCTCTGAAATACCTCTCCTCGTTTGTTTTTGGTCTCACCTTGTATGTTTGAAGAGTTTCTTCAGTTGTATTATTATTGTATTATTATCTTCTCTTACTGTTATTCCCTGTTTTCAGGCCTATTGGTTCCTGTTTCAGGTTTAGTTTATAACAACACAATTTGCAGGTTCCTTTTCCGCCTGTGAGGAAAAAAAAGCCAGTCATCACGACTCATCATCCCTTCCAATAAAGGGTATAAATATGAAGTAGACTTAAATTTCAAGCAATTGTAAACAGTCATTTTGTATTTTTACATGTACATATATCAAAACGATATACATTTTTAAATTCACAGCTTAAGTAGAAAATAAAAAAAAAAAAAGGTTGGGCATCAGACCATTTTCTCCTTATATTTTATATGTGCACCATATATAAATAGATGATATTGGTCTGATAAGCAAAACTAAGAATTAAAAAGACTGACTTGTTTTGACCAGTGGCCATCATATATACACGATCTGAATTGTGTCCCTTTCTGCTAACTCCATAATACATCAGTCTTATTATATTCTTTAATAGGGTTAAATTAGTTCAACTTAAGAAAATGCAAATTTAAAATGCATATTATCCTGCATTTATTCCATATTTAATTTTTCATCAAATTCTCCCGAGACCAATCTTAAGCAATCATCTATACTTTTATTTCTTGCTGTCACTGGAGGCTGAAGGATATCATCTTCTGCTTCCAAAATGTCATCACTAGACACTTTGGTAGTGCTGGATTGAATAACAGGTTTGTTGTGCTCTGAATGCCTATTTGGCACTGGACAACCATCTGCCTCATTTCTCATTTCATTACCAGAAGTCTTATTTCCTAATTCTGTTATATTTGGCAAGAGCATGGTATATGCTTTATCCTGGTTACTTTCACCCTTAAAAAATTTAAAACAAAAAAAAATTAACAATTTGGATATAGAAAACTCAATAACTGCAAGTGTCAAACATTTTCATTTTTTTAAATGAATATGCAAATACAGTCAAACTCAGAATAAATTAGGATATTCTTATTGGCCTGTATTGTTAGGAAACAGTAAGAAAACAGCCGGACAGGATAAACAATACGGTAACTTTAATTGAAGCCGATGCAGTTCGGTAATAAAGATCATCATCCTCATTAGCAATAAAGATTACAAAGATAAATAATCCTACATAACAACAATTTATAATACAACAGGAGAGGCAGTTAATCAATCATAAAAATTTACAAATACAAGGTGATTATAATTAAAGTCCCTTTGTAAAAATGCTATAAAAAAACAACCATGAGTCCGAATGACTTCAAATTTGGACTGAGCATTCTTGAAGAAGGGGCATTTGATATGGGATAAGAAAAAAATAGTTCCAAAATTTATCACTAGATGGTGCTGTAAGCGGCATAACGGAAGCGGATTCAGCTAGAAGTGACATTTTGAATTGAAATACGACGGCTTTGGCATGAGTTGTTTATGGCATGATGTTTTTACATTAAAGTTGGTCAAGGAATGCAATTGACACTAAAACAAGTTAAACATGATTTTTTTTTTATTATACAGTACAGTATTAGCGCCATCTAGTGATAAATTTTGGAACTATTTTTTTTCTTATCCATATCAAATGCCCCTTCTTCAAGAATGCTCAGTCCAAATTTGAAGTCATTCGGACTCATGGTTGTTTTTTTATAGCATTTTTACAAAGGGACTTTAATTATAATCACCTTGTATAAATAAAGGAGATTCTAACAATCATACAACGGCACCAGGCTGTGCACTGATTGGTGGACTGAAATTTGTAACAGTTATGTCATTAATGACTTCTAGTAATGGGTCCATTTCAGAATTGATTTGATTGCTTAATAGTAGTTTCTGGAACTTCTTGCAATGTTTATGGATTTCGACTGCTTCATAAAAACCAATCTTTTTAGGGTCGATCTCATGCTTTAATACTGTAATAATTTCGTCGATTCAACCAAACTGGTGTCTTTCTTTTATGACTTGCTGTCTCCGTTCATCCACAATTGCCGATGTTCTTTGTATCTTTTGTGGAACGTTTGTTTTCTCATTCCTAAGCAGAAGTGTCCACTACCATCATACCTTTTGGTTTGTGTTCTTCATTTTGGTTAAAGGACTGTTTACTTTTATTCGACATCCTGTATGCAACATTTAATCCTTTATTTCGGAAAACATTGGCCATCCGATTAATCCTGGATTTTATGATGTTGCCTGAAGAAACACATTCCTCAAAAACATAGTCGCATCAATTTACAGAAGAACAATACAAATAATGAATGGCGACCAGACAAGACGGACAGACAGAGAACAAGAAAAATATGTAATGTTTACACGGTGCATTCACAGACTAGTTTCAGAACAAAAAATTTATTAAACATTTTTGTACAGCGAACTAAAAGTCTTCGACCTTGGGCATCAACACAACACTGCCAGCATTTTATCCATTGTTCATAGGCTCCCTGGAACTCTTTGCACGGAAGGCTGTCAAGGGACCTCGTCGAAGCTGCCTGGACCGCTGGAATTCTGTCGAATCGCTTTCCTTAATTCGGGGGGGACAGAAAGAAGTCGCTGGGAGCTAGATAGGGTGGTTAGGACAGTGTTGTCACGTTGAACTTGGTCAAAACTTCGCCAGCGGCAAGCAACATGTGAGAGGACGCATTGTCATGGTGAAGAACCCAATTGTCTTTGATCTCCTGGCGGACGCGGCGGACTCGATCCTTCAAATGCCGGAGCATTTTCGACTCTACATTTTTGACTCGCTCTCAGAGTATCGACGGGGGTCACTGACACACACTCACGCCACTAGCGATCTGCTCACTCCACTGTCTCGGAAGTAACTGCCGCTGGTGCTGTTGGTTAGCTGACACCCCCCACTACTTAACCCTATCGGTGGAACCGGTCTGCGTGCCCTCCCCTACTCAGGAAAAAATCAGTCTTGAAACTTTGTGAACGCACCCTGTACATACACAGGATCCATCAGCACTTGCTGACCACCTCATAAAAGAAAGATACCAATTTGGCCCAATCGACAATTATAACAAAAATTAAAGCATGATTAACCCTAAGAAGATTGTTTTTACGAAGCAATTGAAATCCATAAACATCACAAGAAGTTCCCGAAACTACGGTAGTGTGCAAGTTAATGTGAGCAAGAGGGAATTTTCATGTAATTTGATTTTCTTGAATTTGGCAGGCCTGATTTACAGCTGATATGTAACCCCGCTGTGTACCGTATTGTAATAAAAATACTTACTAACATAATTACTCCACGTTTCAATAAAAATACCGAAAATTCCCTCTTGTTCACATTAATTATATTATTAAACAATCAAATCAATCCTGAAATGGACCCGTTACCATACGTCATTAATGACATAACTCTTACAAATTGTAAGCCACCAATCAGTACATAGCCTGGTGCCATTGTATGATTGGTGGAATCTCCTTTATTTGCATTTGTTATTTTATATGATTAGCGAACTGCCCCTCCTGTTGTATTATAAACTGTCGTTATGTAGGTTTATTTATGTTTTTAATCTTTATTGACCGTGAGGATGAGAATCTATATTACCGAAAAGCATCAGCTTCCATTAAAGTTACTGTATTGTTTATCAAAACCCAGAGTTTTCTTACTCAGTTATAATGCAAATGCCAGGATCAAAAAAAAAAAATTAAAATTATAACAGAGCTTATGCTATAAGTGAGTTTATTTATAAGGGTTGAATGAAAAGTAATTCATTCAAGAAAATGACTTGTGTGACTGGGTGGGAATATTTTAATGAAAGAAGCACAGAAAATATCCTTAGAATTTGCACTTTAATTATCTACCTTCAGTTTTCAACATAGCCACCATACAACTAAATACAATTTTGCCAACAATGAACAAGTTTAGTGAAGCCGTCATGGAAGAACTGTAACTTCTGTTTCCGCAATCAGCTCCTGACTTGCCTGAATTTCATCATTGGAGTCGTGGCGATTTCCACCAAGGTCGGTCTTCCATTTTAGGGAGAAGGTGGAAATCACATAATGACAAGTCTGACTGCATGGTGGATGCAGTATTATGTCAAAAGTCAGTTCCCTCAACTCTTTCATGGTGGCATGAGAAGTGTGTGGGCTAGCATTAACTTACTGCAGCAAAACGTTCTCTTTTTCCTTTCGAATTCTTCTTAAGTGTTTTTCTAAAACTCAGATGGTTGCTATGCAATCTTTATTTGTCACACAAATCCTATGTTCCAGCTCTGCCATCATTGCATCTATTGATCCAGCACTATACACTGTTAACAACAACACATTCATTACCATAACATGACTTAGGTTGCATTCTTCCATGAATTTCCATTGTCAAGAACTAATTAACAGCTCATTGCTTAAAACATGACAAGAAGCTTTCACAGGATTCCGTTCTTGCCATAATAACACAGCAACCTTTCTCCATGATAGCTTGCCATAAACTGGAATTGTAGACCCTACACTACAGAACATGACAAAACCCGTTTCGTGATTGTGGTGCCATCTGTTATGAAAAACTAACATGAAGGCATTACTTTTGATTCGTTCCCATAATATCCAAATTTACATGTCACTGTGGATCAATATGTACGTTGTAACTGGAAATAAGCTACAATCAAGCTTTGCTATAACCATGTTTGACTGTACTTGTATTTACAGGCTGTCCTAAATAGGAATGACTATTTTTATAATAGAACAGGAAGATATTAAGGTGTGAAGTCAGGAATTTGTTTTGGTATGTTTCCTTGTGTTTTCCAGGCCGACTTTTTCACTATGCGTAATGATATTTTTAATGGCCTGCATCATGGCCGACCATATTATATAGCTTTCAATCCCAAATTGAAATTTTGGCGATTATAAATTTTCCAACTCCAGTCCACAATTTTTAAAGTAGTTTTTGCTAAACATAGTTACACCATTTCTGTTTTAAAGTTATAAAAAAAATTCAATGTTTTAACGTACCTTATAAGGCACTGCTGCCAATTCAGGATTATGATCAGTTGTTCTTGGAGGGTACTGGTAAGACACTTGCATGGCATCATTATAACTAGGAGGTTTTGTATTTTCATTCACAGCTCCACTATAAAATGCGATGAGTGATGGGCTCTGATTTGGAGTTAGGTGATAGGCCTCATGTACTTCTGGCACTGTCTGCTCAATAGGAACTTTAGCATGCCTGAGAGCATGCAAATTTTGTGGAACTTCTTCAATGAACTTTGGAGGATAGTAAGGCTGGTAATTGTGAGGAAACATATTCTGTGAAAAAAAAATAAAAGTATAAAAGAAAAGTATATAATAAGTGCTGAGCCTAGCAGCCTATTGTTTTAATGAGCATCATGACATTTTTATTGGTCACACTATATAGACTCTAAGGTCGGGAATTCTCCTTACCTTTAAATGATGAATATTGAACTCGAAAAGAAGATAAAAATAAACTGAAGATATACTTCAACAAATCGTAAATATAAAGGAGTAAAGGGGGGGAAAATTCTGCGACCTGGACTTGAACCAGGGATAATTCATCAATTTATTAAGTAACGAAAGGTGCTTTATGTAATTACTGTGGATGAACCTGAATCTCTGTCTGTTTGTCTGTCCATCCATCTGTAACTCTATCTTCTTGAAGCCTATGAAAGATTTTCAAAATCCTTTTTTTCGCCAATCGATTAATATGATTCTGCACATGAACCATTTTGAAGGTGGTCAAAATCAATACAATGGCACGTGCTCTAATGGTACCGTTATGACACCTTCTAAAGTTTCAATGCTAAGATATAGCAAGTATTACATGAAACAACTCAAAATGACAAGAGAAGAGCAAATATAACATTATGTAAGTTTTCGCCAATCGATAAATATGGTTTGAAGATTGTCAAAATTGATTCAGTGGTACCTGTGCTAATAACACCACTATGGTACCATTGGAAATTTCCAATGCTAAAATATTATGCCATGTAATATATCAACTTGGCAATGGTTTGTGCGTGCAATGGTTTAGCAGATGCTCGTTCCTTCAGTTGAAGGTGTAGCGTGTGCACGTAACTGTGGATAATGGATCAAAGAGGAACACTGCTGCAATCGTGCAACAGTTTCTGGCCAACAAAGGGGTCGTATCCATAGCTCATCCACCTTATTCACCAGACTTGGCACCGGCAGACTTTTTCTTGTTCCCATGCCTGAAACAGGCCTTAAAGGGACACAGATTTGCGGACATTCCAGACATTCAAGCAAAAGTGTATTGCCTTCCAGGACTTATACACCCGATCCCAAAAGTGTATTGCCTTCCAGGGTGATTATTTCAAAGGACAATAAAGTAAATGTGGCTCTATCTGTTTTGCATTTTGTTGTGTGAACTCATTCACCGAACTTAATTGTCAGAGGTTGTATAAAAATATAATGAACTAACCTTTAAAATCTGTGGATACTTGAATAGAGATGGAAGGAACGAAACCACTAGATGTATAAATTTCGGCTAGATGTATACATTTCGGGATTCGTACTGAAGATGGCTACTTAGTAGCCGAAATGTATACATCTATGGTATATAAATTTACGTTTTGTGGACAAGTGGTTTCGTTCCTTCCATCTCTATATAAAAAGATAATGAGAATTAGCACCACCTTGTGTTAAAGCATTTAAATCTTATGCCTAAAGGGCAGTGAATTAAAATATACACTACATGATCAAAGGAGTTGGGACACCTGTTGCTCTACCGTAAAGTCGCAAAAAGCTTCAATCAGTAGTGTGTAGGACCACCCCGAGCTGCTATCACTACCTCCGCATACTGTCCACAAGTTTACGGTATGTGTCCACAGGTATTGACCTCCATTCCTCGAGGAGTGTCGTGGTCAGTTCCTGGACAGATGTAGGGCGAACCATCCTGGGTCTCACACGTCGTTCCAATTCGTCCCAAAGATGTTAGATGGGGTTGAGATCAGGACTCTGGGCGGGCCAATCCAGTTCTTCAACCCGCATCTCGTCAAATCAGTCGGATATGGATCTTGCTTTGTGGCAAGCGCATTGTCGTGCTGGAAGAGGAACGGCCCGTCACCGAAGTGTTCCCACAGCGTTGGAAGTGCCCCGTTATCCAGAATGGTCCTGTAGCCATCAGCATTGAGGTTTCCGTCCACCTTGATGAGCGGGTCCAGTCCAGTCCAGGAGAAATAACCCAGGTGTTCACAGGGGTGTCCCAACTCCTTTATCATGTAGTGTATAGGATGAGTCAAAAGTCGTTGGACACCTTCCTATCTTGGATACCAATGTAGTTATGCAAATTCCAATACAGGATCAACAGCAAATTTCAAACAAAACAAAAAATAGTTTACCACAATCCGATGAGCGGACCACCCAAAATCCTCATTGCAAGCTCCGCAACAGGACAATTGGCTCTTCTACTGTTTGTTGCTTACAAACAGTCATCTGATACAAAGTAAGTCTTTCCATCAAACCAGATAGTGTTCAATGTGATGTCCACTTGCACCATAGCGTAATTCCGCACAACACTTCAAGGATGTCTGCTTGTTGCATGATAAATTGCCTTGCCTCACCAAAGCAGAGGACCATGTTAATCATTTCCTGGTTAGTGTACTATGCCATCTTGCTTTGGTCTGATTTTTTCTCATCTTCAACATGCCTTTTTATACCAACTGCACAGGAAACTGGCGACTTTATGGTAAATTGTGTAATTTTCCAGAACAGGATGAAAATGAAATAATTTGCATGCTTGGCAAATGGTATTCAAAAGAAAAAAAAACACTCAGTGGTTACTTCCGAGACATGAACCCAGGATCTTTGGACTCAGTTGCTCTTGTTTCCTCCTATGGCCACTCATCCCTTGCCTCAATCTTGACAGGAATCAAGGTTTTAATGTTACAGGGCTTGCAATGAAGATTGTGGGTGATCCGCTCATCGGATTTTGGTGAACTTTTTTTGGTTTTGTTTGGAATTTGTGGTGGAACAAATATGCAATTGGAATTTCTTGTGTATCTCTTACGTTTTTCGAGATAGAATTTGGATGCGTCTTAATTTGCATATTTGAGATCATGAAAGGTGCTCCATCAGATAGAGCACCTTCAAATTCCTATTTATTTCCTGTATTGGAATTTGCGTAACTACTGCTCCATCAGATAGAGCACCTTCAAATTCCTATTTATTTCCTGTATTGGAATTTGCGTAACTACATTGGTATCCAAGATAGGAAGGTGTCCAACGACTTTTGACTCACTATGTATATTTAATGAATCAGAAACATTTCAAACATTAAGTCTAGAACTATAATTCTTTATGATGACTAAGCAGTAAGATATCATCACATTTTATAACAATATATGGAATCAAATGTGATACTATCTTGCAACAGTTTTTATGAAATAACTCAGAGGCACAGATTCAGATTTGAAATATTTTTGATTTAAAGTGAATATAAATATATTGATTCACTCACTATAAAGTATAGCATATGCTACTTTTTAAAGCAATCTGCTATAAAATAACAGATGTAGACAAAACACAAGTTTCTTTTTTTTTTTTTTTGTGGTGATTACAATCAGTCGCCTACAACTTCTTATTGGATTATGTTAGTTAAAAAGAAATAAAACCAACGAATTAAGCTATTCTAAGCAGCTTTGAATGGACTTATATGGTGCGGCTTATACACGAGTGCAACTTATATATTGTTTTCTCATGCATTTTCTCAAATTTCGCCTAATGCAACTGAGATATTAGTGTGACATACACAGAGTGGACCAAAAAAAAAAAAAAAAAAAACTCGCCACTGAAAATTTCTAAGTCCAATGGAAACAGTCCACAAAGGAGCGAGCGATTCTAGAAGGAAGAACGCTACCATTAATTAAGGCAGGCGTTAACATTAAATGGAACGAGTTGATTTCTAGACGAGGTGAATATAATCTTAAATAATACACAAATTGTACACTTTTTAGATCATTGTTTCTTTTATTGAATATCTATTGACTAATAGAAAGTGAAAAATAAACACTTTACATATAACTTCATGTCAGAAACATCGTGTTGTAAGCCAAGTACTGCATTGCCAGTTTCATGTAGTCAAAAGAAAAAAACGGAACATAAAACAAAACGAACGAAGAACACAAACAGTTTTTACTAAATCACTTCTTGCCAGAACTCTTCACTACCCTTGTCTAGAAATCAACTCGTTCCATTTAACGTTAACGCCTGCCTTAATTAACGGTAGAATTCTTCCTTCTATAATTGCTCACCCCTTTGTGGACCGTTTCCATTGGACTTAGAAATTTTCAGTGGCGAGTTTTTTTTTGATCCACCCTGTATACCAGGAAATACAGTATGTGCTATCCTAATTTGTAAGTTACTACACCTGCTGAACTGCATGAAGATGCTTCATTCGATCTTCTGGACTACTTGCAGACAGCTTTTCAAAAGACAGTTCTGCAAAAAATAGTGTAGACAAAAAACTGTTAAAGAAACAAAAACAAAATAACACCAAGTGAAAGAAACATTTTTCCAGGCTGTATTCATAGAAGGGATTTGATGATTTTAACCCTTCTATTTAATGACATAAACTACAGGAAATTAAAACTATACGCTGTAACCGAAAACCACCAACTTAAAAATTATGAACATAGGCCTGATACATTGTATCTACCAGCAAGCTTTTCCTATCTTGTTAAAACAATGCAATGAACAAGCACGTTCAAGGTTTTATCTATATGCTGTATAATACAGGGCATCCCGAAAGTCCAGAATCATAATGATTCATTATTTTAATAATTTTTCTATGTCTATGCATAACTAAAGATCGTTAGCCACTTTCAATTTGGGTACAGTAAACTTCGTGTAAGTCGAATCCAAATGGCCAACAAAAAAATTCGAATTTTACGATATTGGTCATACTTTTGCACACTAAATCACATTATGCTAAAAACTATGTGTTTTGGATTATGGGTAACATAATCATATAGTAATCATATGTACCGGTATTGAAAAAAACAATGAAAATAAACATTTCAACTTGCCTGTTTATTTGAAATAATCGGTAATTGATTTTTGAGAGAGAAATAATAGGTAAAGTTAATTGAGAGAGAAGATAAACCTAAAAACTGATACTTTGAAAGCTACTTATAATTTTGAAGTCTTCAAAAATTTTATGCCTGGTCACCCTTGGGTGTTTTTTTAGTGCGACGAAAGCGACGAAATTAATGTAACTGCATTCGTTTAGTCTCGTCAGACCGACTATTCCGTTTGCTATTGCCAGTGATGCCGATGCAGTTACGCTTCGTCACCCGACTGAGTCGACGAGTTAAAACGCTCATCAGCTTCAGCGGGATTAGCATTCAAGCTGATTCAAGCAGCCATATTCAAGTTGCAACAAAACCAAAGCAAGCAGGATGAACTGAAAATATATCTAGCAATCTTTCAATCATATATACTCTTTCTGTAAATTCAACATAATAATTTTAGTTTATTCCCAATATAATTTTTTCTGCTTAAATCGCCGTAGATGCAATTACATGCATCGAAAGCCATTTTAAAAATAGTCGGATCGACGAATTCGTTTGTTTTCGTCACTCTGACGACTATCACGGTTTTGTCGCTTTCATCGCATTAAACAAACACACCCCGTGTGTGCTGCTGGTGACCTTATGATATGATACTGAGCACAACCCCTAATTTATCTGGTTATATATACTTAAAGCACCAATGGAAAGCTAGCGCCAAATCTCGAAAGTGGATTGGCTACTGTATCGGCCAATTATATTTTTAGTAGCACAGTGCTTGTTCAGATCCATCTGGGAAATAGTCACAAATTATTTTCGGAGTAACTATGACGTTTGAATTAGGCGATGAAAAATACATTAGTGTGTATGAAATGTACTTGATGGTTGATTCGAATTAGGCGATAATTCGAATTAGAAAATTCGAATTATGCAGTAATATTTAAAGTAAATGTAAAGGATATCAAACGTTCCTTGCAATTTATACGAATTAAGCGATAATTCGAATTTGGCGAACTCGAATTACGCAGAGTTTACTGTAAAAGGTTAGAGTAGTTACGGATTATCTTCTAGCACGGTTGCATTCATGCATTGAATTTATTACTGTATCATCTCTACTTAATAAGTAAATTATTTACAATATTTTTACAAAGAAATCAACATGGGAAAAATTCAGGAAAGCCCTGTGCCAATGAATACCACCACCAGCAGGAAAGCCATGAATCTGTATCATTGTGTGATGTTTTTCTGGGTTTTTTTTCAATAGATGAAACTCTGTATGGATCTGATTGTCCATGTGGCTATGCAAACCTCATAGCTTTCATCAACAAAGCTGAATACCGTATATACTCATGTATAAAATGAGAAATTTATTCCCAAAAATGGGCTCAAAAATCGAATTCATCTTATCCATGAGCCAATGAAAATTTAAAGAACAAAATAGCTGCTATAGAATTTAAACAGTGGAAAAAACATCTAGGGCCAATGACGTTTTACGGGAGACATTATGTCAATTATTATTAGAGTAGGTCCGTATTGGCTATACAATTAAGAACCAATAGACTAAATTCAGCATTCTATTTAAACCTGATGGCAGAAGAGCTGGCTTCGTGAATGGAAGAAGAACAGAGCTGAGATTTCAACCTGGATGGAACCCTGGATAAGTTTCAGCAACTGTATGGAGAGTCTGATGATGACAGTGATGAGTTTTGAAGGCTCATTTACTATATTTTTTGTTTTCAATGTATAAATTTACAGTAAACTTTTTAATTTCGACATCAGTCTAGAAGTAATTTTAGTCTTTGGCTTATAGATGGGACAGTCCATTCTTTGCTTTTTCTGCCTCAAAAATGGGACTGTATTATACAAGCAGTCGTCTTATGCATGAGTATATACGGTAATTAAATGCATAGTTTGTGGAGGCTGCTGACAGAGGACAACACCAATATGCTATGAAGCAGCCAATAGGAATTGTGGGCGCTAGATGGTGCGAGATGGCAATGGAGAGCAATATAAAAAGGCAAGGTATGGCAGAAAAAATAATCCTCTCCTAATCCTGACTAGTCAGGAAGTACGAAGAGATCCTGTGAATTCCAGCCTCTTCAACGAATCCATGATTAAACCAGCTGGAATTGGACAAAAATGGAGCCATATCTACAAGTCTGTGAGTAGTGTTCATGATAGAAATGAAAAGGCACAGGATGCTAAACTCCTAAAAAGAGTATCTCTACAACATGGAGTGGGATGGGGGATCTGCCTCTCCCCTGTCAACTGGCCACAACAGCATTATGATAGTTATAATATTTGTGGAATTGCCTTGGAAATAGCACCTTTTCCTTGATTAAATTAGCTGGAAGCAAGCATGCACGATCAATGTTTCATGGTTCCCTCTCCTGTCAAGTAATAAACTTATAACCATAATCAGTATAAAATCAAAATAATTCAAGGGTCTATGACCAGTTGCCTGCACTGATATACAAGGGCGTTTTGAAAAGTAATGCCTCCATGGCTGTAACTTTTTTATTTGTTAACCGATTTTCAAAATTCTTTTTGTATCTTATATTCACATTTGTCCTGTATGTAATGTGCTATTCACTTTTCGACATACTCCCCATGCCTTTCTACGCATTGCGCCAAAGCGTGACTAGCTGGCTGAACCTGTCGGAGAGGAATTCCGGAGTTGTTGTCGACACCAGGATTGAATGGCAGCGTTTACCTCGCCGTCAGAACAACTCATGTCCCTTAAAGGGCTCTTTCTTCTTTGGGAAGCGGTGAAAGAGGCAAGGTGCAAAGTCTTTCATCTTTGAACTTCAGTCATTCATCTTTGAACTGTAGGCGCTGCAACGCCTCTGGTGTGTGGAGACTCATGTGCGGGCAGACGTTATTGTACTCCAGAAGAGGGTCCAAAGCTACCATTCAATCCTGGTGTCGACAACAACTCCGGAATTCCTCTCCGGCGGGTTCACCCAACTATACCCTGTCTCAGCTTTAGTTGAGAGTGAAAACACGTGTGAAACGGTTATAGTTCATCCGCATGAAGAAATAGTTCGAATAATTTTCTATATAAAAAGTTCAAAATTCTTTCTGCAATCAGATTTCATATTTTTCTTCTCGATATAATAAAAAATCGGCGAATAGAAAAGCAATTTGATGAAATTTAAAAAAAAACAAAAAAAACAACTAATTAACATGAAGTTGATCTGTAGTCGAGATTATTTGATTATAAAATGAAAATGGCGGCGTTTTGTTCCTACGTGAAGAACTAACGTGAAAGAGATGTGTCAGAAATCGAAGATGATAGAGTATACACGAAGAGGATTAAAATATTTTAAACATTAACTTTAAAAAATGATATCGGACAGATACCATTCGAGTAATCTACTTCGAGAACCCATGTGATTATAGGATGGTCAAGCGTAGTACAAGTCTAATGGCGGAAGGATACGATGTTGTGCACTATGCCCGGTAAACGACGTTGTTCCGTGACGTCACTCTCAACTGAAGCTGAGACAGGGTATAGTCACACGTTGGCGCAATGCGTGGAAAGGGATGGGGACTATGTTGAAAAGTGAATACACCTATACCTCGTTATACGTACTGATTGGTTCCAAAAATTTGGTACGTAACTCGAATATCCGTATAACGAATACGTACTTTTCAGGGTCAGTAGAATAGAGGCAATGAAAAAATGTGAGACGTTTTATTATGTAGCTCTCATCAGAGGTCACTACTGTACTTTTTTAAAAATAAATTTCCTTGATGATGCTTTGACAATACCCAACAATAAATTTGATACAAACATATACAAATTAAATTGAATCTCTTTCAATTTTTTTTTGAAATAATACAGCACAGTAGTATATATTTTTTATAGTCTTTAGTTTATTATTTTTATTTCTTCATAAACATAAATATAACGAAAATAGAGTCTAATTCATAGGCGCTAACAATGCTTACAATTCAGCAATTAATTTAAACAAACAAAACAAGAACTTACACTGACTCACTACAAGCAGAGTATCGCGTGCGGTGCATGCATCGTGTGCAACGAGATTAATTTATTAGAATGGAAATAACGACGCCATGTTTGAAGCTAATTGATAGTTGAGTTCATAGTGGTGGCGCTGATGATCAGTGTATTTCCATTCTACCCTTACTTAATATCATTGGTCGTATGACGAAATATTGGGTACGTAAAACGAATTAGTGCCATAATTTGAAAAGTACGTAAATCGAAAAGTACGTATAACGAGCGTACGTATAACGAGGTATGGGTGTAGTGCATTACATAGAGGACAAATGTGAGTATAAGATACAAAAGGAATTTTGAAAATCGGTTAACAAATAAAAAAAGTTACAGCCATGGAGGCATTACTTTTCAAAACGCCCTCGTAGATGGAAATGGAAGAGCAGTCTTCAGTGAAGGCTTGGCAGTTGGTTGGAGAAAGAGGAGAGACGTTTAATTTGGATGCACGTGTCTCAGTCACTCCTTGAAAATCTGAAATAACTAATCTTTAGCAGATATTCGATTATGGCCCATACACTCCCCATTTTGAGAATATTCCCTCCAAAATAACGTGCCTCAAAGCAATTATGCTGTCACCACTAATCCTATTGTCCCTTTTTCGTAAACAATTTAATAAAAGCTATTCCAATAGAAAGTAGTGGTATTATAAATATTTTCCAGAAGTGACATCCAATACAACTATAAGGGCAGACCTACTTCATTTGAAAGGAGACAGGAAGGCGGTATTCGGGGGGAAGAAGGGGCAGGAAGGGTACAGTTTTGAGTGACAGGGGAAACTTAAATATTCAATAATGTGAGTGTATTATTGTTGGATGTTGCTGTTGGTTTTTATATTATTAGAGATGGTGTTATTGTTGCCAGATTGAATTTAGAAATTTAAATGTGTTTTGTTGCTCTGATTGGATTTGGTTATTAAATGGGTCTTAGCTGTAAGTGTTGCTTTGTGTATGTATAGGTTTTCAAAGACTTTTATTTTGTTCGAATTGTTTATGATGATTCTGGGAGACAGTATTTCCTCTAATTTTCCAAATTTGTGGTTATTATGTAGGATGTGTTCTGCAAACATCGTCTCTATATGAACAAATATTTTGTTTAGGCACCAAACAGAAAACTGATATGCTTAATGTCCATATAAATAGTAAATATTGATCAGTTGAAACCTATCATAAGAATCCAATATTTCATATGAACCATCAGTGAGTACATTGCATTCAAAATGTTAACCCTCAAAGGTAATAAACTTACTTCGTACGTAATAAAGGTTTTCACTCTTTCGTAACTGCTCATTTAAATATTCCACAACCTGTAAAAAGTCGAAGTAAATAAAATGTTATACATTAACATACATTAAAAATATTTCTAAAGAAAAGCAAATGAATTCTGTTACTTCAAAACAATTATTACAATATAACATCACATCTTAATCCTCTTGGAAAGATAGGCAGTGCAAAGAAAGAGAGAAACTTAGACTTAAATCATTCCAATTAAATGATGCCACATACCACTTTCTCCACATTCTTGCTTCCATTGTCATTTTTTTCTTCACCTTCATTTCAAAACCATACAACCTCAGGTATTCTTCTATAGATCCTGCCACACTTTCCTTGGCTTTCCTCTCCCATATTTCCTATCCACATGGGCAACATATAGCCATTTAAGGTGTGTCTAAGAGGTCGCCAACCGTTGCAACTATTCCAAGGATTTTCGTGGTCGTACAGCTTCGTGAGAACCAATCCAGTCGTCTCATAAGCTCCGACCGGAAACGATCGTGATGTCCCAAAACTCTTTGATTCTCCACCGGAGCACCACAATCGGGTACAAATTTGCTCTTGCTCTTGGCCCAGTCTGCTATGGTCAAAGCCTGATCAAGCATGGCTGTGTGCACATTCGATGACACAAAAATCAACATGAAAACTTCCTCACCCAGCAATAGTTTCACTGTTTAGTGTATGTTTCCTTAATGAAACTTAAGTGGCTGGTCAAATTAATCTTTAGATTAAATAAAAACTGTTTAGTAACACGTGTTTATATATTGAAAACGTTCAGATTTAAAACGTCGGGTAAAATTGAAACCAGTGAAATTTGAAACTCATAAAATTCCATCACCGACAACGATATTTTTGAATACTTTCACTTTAATAATTGGTACTAGTGGTCTTAACTTATTGATGGCAATGAATTCGCTCGTAGCCTATGTTGATAGAAGAGTGAGTTTACTACTATCACGATCGCATGTCCCATAATACAATGACGATCAGACCAGATCAGACTGAGGCCGACAGTCCACATTCTCTAGTAGAATTCGGTCAGACATCTTTGACACATCCTTAAGCGTGGTTCCCACATGCATAAAAACAACGGCAGAAACCACAAAGCAGAAAAATTTTATGATGTCACTTCCCGTTTTCGTCTCTTCTGCCCGACTGAAAATTTCTGCTTTTTAGAGTTGGGTTGAGTTCAACTTTTGTAGTACAAGCAGGGCAGAAACGATTGCTCAGCCAATAGAAAACGATCTCTGCAGTGACGTCAAAGTGACGTTCTCTCTCTCTCTCAGACAAAATAAAAATGTCGGACACTCCGCTCACAAAAGTGAAGAGGTCGAGAAAGAAAATTGATGTAGAAGCGCTAATAGAAGAGGTGCGAAATATATATTTATTAATTAATTAATCAAATTAAATTGAATAAACAACATTCGAATGCAAAAATTCGATGTGATGATGAGGATTGGACAAACTGTGTACTTACAGTGTGCAGTCGAAGCCGACCGTTTAGATCGATCGACTGCTTCGATGCTGTGTTGGGCAAAACTTCTGCTATCTTATCCTTTTGAGTTTCTGCCATGTGGGACACCTGCAGGAGCAGAAAGTAAAAAGGCAGAAAAAAATACGCCCTGGTTTCTGCTCTCTTGTTTTCTGCCAGTGGGAACCACGCTTTAGTCAGCTGCTCATAAATCATTTGTTCCATAAGCCCAGACCATCTCAAAGCAGATTTACAGATTATATTCACGTACATTTTCCTTTAATCCACACAAACTTCTTATGGGGCTTCACAAAAGCGGTAGCCTGGTAAACAAATGCTACTAAATACTCCAAGGTGGCTACTAAAATATACTTCGTGGTAGCCATTTGGCTATTACACATGTAGCCATTTGAACAGAGTAAATGGTAGAATTGCAAAAACTGCATGCCTTTGTACAAAGAAAAACTGAGGTTCCAAGGAATTTTCATGAACAAATTCTCAGTGAACTGACATAAAAAAAGCAGTTTACAGGAAAAATCCAAGATCTTTTAATGATGTGTAATGTGCTTCATTACCGACCACATAAACTTTATCTTAAATCTTTGCAATACTTCAAGCTCTTTCCAGTGTTTTTGAATCAAATGCAACTTGTGAATGCACATTTTCTGTGCAAAAAACAAATCAAAACATGACAAAAGAATGCTTGGGTGTGGACACTCTCTCAACACTCATAAAGATAAAATGCAGTCGTTGTTGTTTTATAACTGAATTTCATCCAAAATCAACAATGCACCAGCGATATCAAAACATCGGGCACTCACCATGTACTTAAGTCACACTGAAAAGAAAGGGTTACACATAATTTGGGAATATGTTTCTACATGAGGTAACATTACTTTGTAATACTGTTTTAATGTTAGCTAATGAATTTTGTAACAAAGCTAAGCTCTCCGTCTTCAAATCCATCTTTGTCCCCATTCTCACCTATGGTCATGAGGCTTGGGTAATGACCGAAAGAGTGCGATCGCGGGTACAAGCGGCCGAAATGAGATTTCTGAGAGGTGTTGCAGGTGTTACCCTACTAGATAGAGTGTACAGCAATACAATAAGGGAATCTTTAGGTGTTGAGCCGCTACTTCTCCGCATTGAGAGGTCTCAGTTGCGCTGGTATGGCCACGTGATTCGGATGCCGCAAACTAGTCTTCCTAGGCAGTTGTTATTTTCCAAGCCGGTGGGTAAGAGACCAAGGGGTCGGCCTAGAACCAGGTGGCTAGACTACCTGGAGAATCTGGGTTCGAGTCGCTTGGATATTACCAGGGAGGACATGCGCCTGATGGCGGAAGATCGCGATCGCTGGAGATCCTCCATAGGGCTGCTGCCCCCGCGACCCTAACGGATAAGCGGGTTTGAAAAGTAAGTAAGTAAGTAAGGCTACTAGCATTTGAAAACTTGTAGCCAAGTGCCTACTATATTTTGTCGAGCCCCACTCTGACATTACCATTTGGAACATGGTCCCATCTATTCACATCTCTTAAAAATTTAATCTCCACAACATCCAAATGTTTCTTATGCTTCTTGTGCAATCCCCAAGATTTACTTCCATATGTTAACTCTGGTAACACACACTTTCATACACAATCTTTATGAACACATTGATTAGTTCTCATTCCTTCCATACTTCCTCAGGTCACTTACGATCTGCAGCCCACCTTTTCTTCTTCTTCTCAAAACTGACCCACCAAGACCAATGTCTCTCTCAAACATGCTTCCAAAATACACAAATTCATTCAGACAACTTCTTGCAATTTGTTTGACCTATACCCTCTTAAACACAGGTACTTTGGTTTTCACAATACTGATTCTTAACATTTCCACATATCGGTTGTTCTTACATTATCTACTTCACCCTTCATTGTAACCTCCCTTTTGCATGCATCCACGTATAGATTAAACAGCCACGAGGACATCACGCATCATTATCTAACACTTTCCTAAATATTAAACTGTGACGTTAAAGTCATTTGTGTATGCCCTTTAGTTTAATGTGCAGCAGACAGGCCTAACCAGCACATGGCTGAAAGAGATAATGTGAATTGAGATAACTGAGCCACTTCTACTTGTCAATTTCTGAATGAACAGTGAACTTACTAACTGTATTTTTATGTATGTGTAATTGTGAAACAGTCCTCAGGACTTTATTATTATTATTACTTCATCTTTTTCTTGACGGTTATAGCTGTGCTGATTCTGTGCTAGCCCTTGTAGTGTAGTTTAAATGGTGCACTGTTGATGGGAAGGCTTAATGCACGTGGTGGTATTAGCCTTCATTATGAGTGTTTCCAGAGTTGGCCACTAGGCGGATGCAAGAGATGACTGAAGCTGGAATGGGACGGAGTGGAAACATGGCACATACAGTGTATAAGGACAAGATAACAGGAAGCAAATGGTTGCCCTCAGGAGTCAGACATTGAGCAGATCTGGGTGTGAAAGGGCCCAGAGAGAGAGAGAGAGAGAGAATGAATGAGAACCCATGTGATCAATAGAGGAAGAGGACAATGCATGACTCCCATGCAGGGCCTTTTCAGAGAAAATTCCAAATAGATATTAATAATAAAATCGTTATTATAAAATACTTGCTGTGTTGCTTAATAGACTGCCTCAATTTTGTTATAAAAGATTTAATAACAATTATTAAGATCAATAATTATATCTATTCTCAAATATTTGTTTCTTTTCACCTTTGACTGATCTGGTCGATCTTTGGGCTTTTCTGTACACTTCTGGCCAAGAAACATAAAGAAATCAAAAAATCCTGCATAGTCTTCACCAGCTCGTTTATCACGCAAGCTCTCTAAGTTCTCCCGTTTGTTGCGGATTACATTGCTCTGAAATTGTATACATCAAAACAAAGAGATAAATATCTTTATAAAAATAATGGAAATATAAACAAAGTGAATATTATTTAAAAACAAATTCTAAATGCTTTTGCCGACCACCCCATTAAACAAAAACTCCAATTTGGGACCAATGAAGAAATAATGTCAATAGTCAAGGTAGAAGCCGACCAAAGGAAGATCTTAACCCATGAAGCCTTGATAATCAGAAGACTAACAAAGGACTTGCCAGACAGGATTCTAAACAACCAAATTAATTTTGAGAAGAACCCAATCCTGGACACTGTCAACAACATCATTAGCCAGTGACACATAAGAGACCTCAAAGCATCCAATCAAGATTGATTTCTCTCTTTTTTTCCTTTTTGTTATTTTTATAATCATGTATTTGTTATTTCATAATCATGTATTTCACTTGCCGTAATTTGGCTCTTCGCTCGCCTATCATTTTTTATTTTTACCATCTTCATTCTGATTGGTAGACGTAGACCATAAATTTGGGAGCCCTGGCTCGCTTACCTTGTAGATGTCTTTGTACAATGAACGTACAAAGCATTTCAACAGCACAATGACCCTATTAAATAAACAGGAATTACTTACTGCAGTAGCTTAAGCAAAATGTTGATAAAATGTTTATTCTAAAATGTTGATAACTGACTTTCAAGAGAATGCTGCAAGAGAAACAAATTTTCATTTCATAAAAATGAAAAACCAGTTTCATGCACACAGCACTACTTGTTTGACAAAAACAAGAAAATAATCATGAGCAAATACGAAATTCCCACTTAAATTATTTCGTTTTTGTATTTATTTGATTTTTGTATGAAAAATCGCACACTGTCTATTGAAGTTTTAATCAATATTGCTTTTTCATTACTGATGCAATTGACAAAATGAAAAATTTTGTTGCATTAAAACATTTCAAACCATAAGACTTAAATTTAACAGAATATCAGGTCAGTAAATATGAAACCAGAATTTGCCTATAAATGGCCCTAGCTGTCAATGTAGTTATTGTCAAACCGGGTTGTTGGTGCCATTTTCTTACTCTGACATCTGACAAAGATTTTAAACTCATAACAATAGAAGTTTCATACAACAGCATAGTTTGTAATAGCATTGAACATGTCGAATTTTGTGCCTGGAAACTACAATTTGCAGACAGCATAGATTTTCTATTACCATCTGAAGAAAACTGCTGCAGAATCGCATCGAATGCTTGTTGAAGCTTACGGTGAACATGCTCTTGGTAAATCACCGAGAAACAAAGAAATCAAAAGTGGTGATTTTGAGGTGAGAAACAAAGAACGTGGAAGACACAAAGTGATCTATTACAAGCTGCAGAAACCTGGTGAAACTGTTAATGCTGAACGCTACCGACAACAAATGATCGATTTGAATCAAGCTTTGCGTGAAAAACAACCAGAATATCAAAAAAGGCAACACTAAATGATTTTGTTTCATGATAATGTACCTTCACACACATTGCAAAACGGTCAAGGAAACGATTGAGGTGTTTAGTCGGGAAATACTTTCGCATGCGGCTTACTCACCAGACTTGGCTCAGTCTGATGACTATTTATTCGCATCGATGGGTCACGCACTTGCTAAACAGCGCTTTACTTCTTACGATAAAATACGAAAATAGCTTGATGACTGGTTTGCCTCAAAAGAGCAACAGTTTTTTGTGGCGTGGCATCCACAAATTGTCAGACGGGTGGAAAAAATGTATAGCCAGCGATGGGCAATACTTCAAATAAAATATAGTTTATCATTTTCATACAATAAACGTGTATTTTCTATACAAAAATTCCGGTTTCATATTTACATATCTGGTATACACAAGTACTGTATACAGGGTGAGGCTTTTATCTTGTTGAGACAACTGAATATCTCGGAAACTAAGCATTGTACGAAAAAATGTCCAAAATCAAAAGTGAATTATTTTGCGAGGGAAATTCAATAGTTAATAAATTACCCCCTCCCCCCTTGTGAGAGGGACTAGGGGGAGGGGGTAACTTTGAAATCTTAAATAGGAACTCCTATTTTTAATAGTATACTCAGATTGTACACAATATTCGAGAAATGTTTTATTCTTGGTGTTTTTTCAATTGATCCAACCGTTTAGGAGATAGGGGCCCTGAAAGAGTGGAAGCTTTAAAGTTTTGAACCCAATTTTATCGATAAAGACAAAGAGATAGAGAGTGGGTCTTACAGACATTCCTATTCTACTTTTTAATGGTCTATTAGAATCCGAAGTCAGAATTTCAAAAATTCAAAATTTTTTAGTGCACAAGTAAACTTTTGGGGGCAGCAGTCCTATGGAGACATAGTCTATGCGTGTGTATTGAAAAATATTGGATTTTTGAAATTCTGACTTTGGATTCTTAAAGACCATTAAAAAGTTGAATAGGAATGTCTGTAAGACCCACTCACTATCTCTTTGTCTTCATCGATAAAATTGGGTTCAAAACTTTAAAAGTTCCACACTTTCAGGGCCTCTATCTCCTAAACGGTTGGATCAATTGAAAAAACACCAAGAATAAAACATTTCTCGAATATTGTGTACAATCTGAATATACCATTAAAAATAGGGGTTCCTATTTAAGATTTCAAAGCCCCCCTCACAAGGCGGGGAGGGGATAATTTTTTAACTAATGAATTTCCCCCGCGAAATAATTCACTTTTGATTTTGGATATTTTTTCGTACAATGCTTAGTTTCTGAGATATTCAGTTGTCTCAAGATAAATGCCTCACCCTGTATATGGTAACTCAATGTTGATGATCAAAGAATAATTTATATCCATTAAATATGTCAAATACAGTGGCTGTGTTCACAAAGATATTCTTAAGATCAGTGGATGATGTCAGCGGTGGACGCTGATCACGTCATAAGGGCTCATGTCCTTGCCTTATTTTGGACCGGTGCTGAGCACCAACTGGTTCAGTCTATAGACTCTAAATAAATATTTATTTATTTTATTTATTTATTATGAAATTATATTCAATTTGCTATTAACGATGATTTTTATTTTATTTTAATAATTTATAGTTCTATTTTATTTTTGAATTATATTTGTTTTTGTTTATTTATTTTTTATTTTACTCATTTATTTAATTAATTAAAAAATATATTATTCTATTTTTTATATTTAAATATTAAATTGAATTTACTTAGTTAATTTTAATTAATCATTTTATTTTATTTATTTTGAAAATCTTATTTTATTTTAATTGAATTTATTGTATTTTATTTATCATTTATTTTTATTTTATTTGAAAATAATATTAAAGATTAACAAAAGATTATTAAAAAATATAACGACTGTATTTGTAAGAATCTTTTCAAAAATAATGACCATGACTGCACTACAGAAAGGTCTGATAGTTTCCCTTCTACATCATAGGTTTCGCATCTCTTCTATTTGAGGAATGTGATGTCTCACAAAGCAAACAAAGCCTGGCATTGCATTTTGGGTTATCAGTGGGTGCCGTGATCTGCTCTCAAAACAGTAATCAGTGGATCTCACTAGCATTTGTGTCCTTGAAGACGAGGCCCACGCTTACATTTACGTCCGACCAGCTGCCCACACCCACCGTCCCGTGGCTTTGTGAACACAGCCAGTAACTCTCTTGAAAACATTATTGTGGAAATAACTGTTACATTACCAAAAGTTCCAAATGTTTGGATCTGCGTTCATCATAAGCTCTCTCACCTGTTGCTACTTCAAACAACACCTACAAATTTAAAGAACAGTTTTTAGTCCCAAATGACATTCTTAATTACTCTTATATAAAATTTGTATAAATATGAAGGGAATATGTAGATTATAGTAACACTCCCATCCTAAGCATATTTCCATTCACTTTGTAGGTACATTTTCAGAGAGTACAGAGTAAAAAAGGGAAGGTGTACCTCTTACCCAATACAAAAAATGGAAAATATTACAATACTCAGGTAAGTGGGGAATTATTACATAAAGGAAACTTAACAATAAATAAATGTAACAAATAAAATGTAAAACAAATAAACACCAACCAAAAACTAGTATAATAATACAGGTAAATATACTTAAGCTCGGTCATCAAACTTTGCAGAGAGACACAGTGGCTTTATTAACATAATGTATGTGGAAAACAAAAGGGTGGCAGCACTGCTGCATGCAAACAAACTATCACCAACATCCCTCTTCTGTAGAGATTAGTTATACTACATGTTTGGTCACCCATCACTACATGGCATATGGAAAGCGCAGATTGTTTAATAGGCCATATAATGACTTCTAATTGCTACACATGCTGCACAATGTCGTGGTATTCTGTGCACTAAAATGTTCAGTAGTTCTTGAAATGGTAAGTCCCATTCCCAAATCAGCAATTGACGCAAGTCCTAGGCAATGGTAGCAAAGATGCAGCACATTTTCTGAGGGCATCCCATGCATGTGCTCAATGGGACATATATCTAGGGAACATGTATGTCCTCATGTTCCAGATACTCCTCCATGATGTGAGCTTTGTGTGGACGGATGCTATTGTCCATGTAGAAGAACTTGGCCCAACTGCTTCCTTGAACATTCGCAAATATTGTTGCAGGATGTGACGGCAGTAGATCTGAGCGATTACTGTACTAAGGTCAAACAAGTGCAGTGACGTGCATGCATCGATCATGATGTCAGCCCATGACACCACCCCACCACCTCGAACCAACAACATTACATGAGGATGTTCCATACAGCTATAAACACGCCAAGAATCACTTTAAAGGCTGAAGCAGGATTCACCGGGGAACCATGACACAGCCCCACTGAGCTTTAGTCCAGGTTGAATCATTGCACAATCTGCATCGTGCTATCCGGCAAGCCAGGGGCAATGTGATGCATCCCATGGGTCACAGAGCATAAAGCCCGAACACACAAAGTTGCCTCTATATTATGTGCATTGAAACTGATGTCCCTTTAGATGTCACTAAGTCTCTACCAAGAGCCCCTGCACTGGAATGCCTACAGCATCCGGCAATTAGGATGAGAAATCTGTCATCCCGAAATGTGGTGCAGCATGGACGAACAGCTCTGGATCAAAGTTAGACATTTCCTTATTGTTGAAATGTGTAAGCCTGTAATATTTCCACTCGAGATTGACTGCCTCAAGACGTCCAAGAATTCTTCCTGTTTAAATTCAAATAAGCAAGAGGCCATAATTTCTAGAAATTCCTTCAGTAACCAAACAGATGTGAAACAACACATTTATAGCAAAATAACAGAACATGCACACTGCCTCTATAAGGTGTGTCATGGCCAACAAAACAAGAAATATCGCTATGCCCCTTCTAAAGGCAATGTGCTGAACCGTCTTTTTGTTTTCTGCATATGTAACATGACGAACATATGAACCGCCTTTATGTTCATATTTAATAAAGCCTAATGTAACTCTGTAAAGTTTGATGACATTTTGCAGACCGAACAGCCCCATCTTGTAACTCCCTTAACTTTTGAGTATGAGTAGTGTAAATACAAAATAATAAAAAACATAAATAAAAACTACAGTTGAACTCCATTAATACGCATTTCAAGGGACCGAGCAAAAACCACGTATTATCCAGGATTGAAAAACCCATTCACTGAAAACCTCAAAAGTGTTGTGTTACGAAATAAGCTCGAGACACATGCATCTTTTTAAGTATTTATTCTGCTTGTTGCCTAATTTTTCTCTTCATTTTTAAGAAGATTAACAGAGTTGTATAGTAGATACTAAGCATCTTTGCCAATTTTGTCCTCTTTACGATTGATTTCTTTGCAATGTCCAAAACGTCTAATTTCTGGTCCAGCGTAAGATCATTGCATTTCCTCTTCTGAGATGCAGACATGCCAATAATAAAATGAAACTTAACGAAATGAAAATGGTAAATGCTAACAAAAGCTAACATATAAAAATGCTGTGAATAGGAATGTGAAGAATGGATGTTCTGAATATCATTTCAACAATCGACAATTCAGATGCCAAGAATAAATCAAAATTCGCGGCTATAGAAGAACACATGAATCTTTGCTGATGTCCGATGGAACCAGTCAGAATTTGCGGTTATGTAAGAACGTGTTCTTCGTTGTTCATGTCTAACAGAATCTAACAGAATTCATGAAACATCATCGAATAATCGCATGACTAAAAATTTTTTTGCAGGAGTGCTTGCAAAAACAAGGAGGGAAGATCAAGAAATGATTTTGTAGCACACATTATTGTCAAATGTTGCTGGTACAAAACGATACCTTTCTTATATGGATGTCATGTTTCCTTATATTAAAACGCTTGTTTTTGGTTCTTGCCAATTTTTATACTCCCTACTTAATGAACACCCCTCATGTCATATACGTTGTGATGTTAATTCCGGCATGTCATATATGTTGTGATGTCCCGAGTCCCTTCAATCTCTTCCTCAGATCATATGTATCGCTCAATGTTATCATTCTTAGAACATCCTCCTTATGTCTGAAATAAGGGAAGAGAACATCAGACTTTAAGCTACATGTCTTATGCCTGTATTTAAGTATGGCAACGAATGAAGCAAGAGAGTGTTCACTATATTAGTAAAAGCTTACAAATTTAATAAAGAGATATTGACTTCCCAACAGGATAAAAAAATTTCATGGATGGAAAAAATGAAAACAATTGTAGGCTTATTTATTCAGTAAAAAGAAGAGAAATCGAATGCAGTTAATGAAAATAATATGTTCTACAGGCAACAAACAATAAAAAAATTAATAATGAACAGATATCTGAAAAGTGATCTGTCAAAACAATACTTATAAATGCTAATATACCCACTCTGTACTGTATTTTGGAATATTCAATAAATGATGATCAATAATAAACAGATAAAAATAAGCATTACAGAATAGGGGAAACAAATAATTACTATTCCAAAACTGTAAGTATCCAACTTTGTGTATAGTTTATGATTTCGCAAATACTCCTCAGGCAGATATGGTCGAGTACCATGGAGGTGCTTCACAAATATATAACTCTTTTCATCAAATTCGCCCTTTCGAACAAGGCCGAAATCTCCAAGACGTGGCTCATAATCTTTGTCTAACAAAATGTTGGCACTGAAATAATAAAATATAATGATATTATTCATTAGCCTTACTAGAATATATGAATAAACAAAAATGTTACATGCTAAATAAATGGACCTTTTGATGTCTCCATGGATAAGAGGTATTGGCAAACTGTGCAGATAATCAATCCCACAAGAAACACCCTTCATAATCTGACAGCGTTGAAGCCATGTTAAGGGTGGTGTATTATTCTGAATTTAAATGTATCAAAATATATAGCATTCTAATCAACATTTCTAAAAGTAAAAAGAAGAAAGGTGACCATATTTATTAACGTTAAAGTAAACTTCTATAAGAGATACTTACTTTACATCGTAAGCGATCTTCTAACGAGCCATTACACATATAACGATAAATAATGCAAAGTCCATTATTATCTAAGCAATATCCATAAAGGGGAAGAATGTTGTCATGGCGACAACTAAAAATAAAAATATTCTGTTAGCAATATTCAAAAGAATACACTGTATTACATAAATGATACATTATACACTGGCTGACAAAAAAAAGTGAAGCACCCAGAAGGAGTGGTTGAAAGTGAAATGTGACTTTATTGTACTGATTACAATATGGGATGAAACAGACAAAGCCACTGGCAGTACAGATGGAATGCTGGTGCGAGGTCAGTAAGGTGTGGCACCCCCTCTGCCCCAATGAATCCCTTTTAAGCAATTCAGAATGGTGTCAAACAGCCTTTGGATCCTCTCCTGAGGCAAGTCAGTCCAGTCCATAGTTGTTGCAGCTGTCATTCCAGATCCTGCAGGTTGGTACTGGGACGGTTGGTTTGGTTTGTTAGAATTTTTGGCGTCGACTACTAAGGTCATTTTGCGCCTTTTACACAAGTTATATCTGTATGCAGCCCGGGACAAACACAAACATCCATGCCCACGGCGGGATTCGAACCCACGACCAGGCGAACTCCAGAACTAGAAAGCCTACGCCCTAGCCCTCTCGGCCACCTGGCCGGCTATACTGGGACGGAGCCGCCTTCCAATGTCATCCCACACGTGTTCAATGATGGAGATGTCCGAGAATCTTGCTGGCCATGGGAAGACCTCAACATGTTGTAGGCATGTGTTATCTTGCTGATTACAATGTCCAGGGTGCTGTGCAAATGCGGACACAGAATGTCTGTGATGTATCACTGTTCCGTCAAAGTCTGCCAAAGCACTATTAGAGGTGACCTGAACGCATATCCGATGGCTCCCCACACCAAGATGCCAAGGTTTACGCCTGCGTGTCTCTCTACAATATAGGATGGTTGTGCCCTCTGCCCTCGACGCCGCCATATGCGAACATGATGGTCATCGGAGGTCATGGAGAAGCGGTACTCATCACTAAACATGATGCAACACCATTCATCCTCTGTCCATGCCTCCAGGGCAAGGCACCACTCTAAACGCAGGCGTTGGTGCTGTAGTGTTAATGGCAACCGATGCATGGGGCGGTAGGACCACAATCCAGCGGATGCGAGTCGTCGAGGCACTGTGCGGGAACTCACGGGGTGTTGTAGTCTCCGGTATATGTTCATGGATGGTGGTTGCCGATACCATGGGATTCCTTAATGCTTGGAGCACAATACGACGTTATTCCCTTGGGATGGTGTTTGTTGGTCGACCAGAACCTGCACAACATGCATGGGTGCCCTCATGTACCCATTGATTTCAACATCGGGCCACTGTGACATCTGAATGGCTCACATGCCTGGCAATTGCATGATACAACCAACCAGCCCTCATGTAGCCCCACAACGCGTCCCCTGTCAATTGGTGGATAGGATGTCTAACGCGTCTGAGAGGCATCGTGGGTGCTTTGTATGGTACAGTAATCCTCTCTGAACGTCTTGCGTAACTGTCGAACTCACAGCAGTTGACTGCTAACAACTTAACAACATGGCGCTGACATCATGAATGCACTCTGGTGAGCTTCTAGATATTACAGATCCTTGTGAATCTAATCGTTTACTCACACATCAATGGTATGCATGTGTACCGAAATAGGATAATTTTGGACCACTCTTCTGGGTGCTTCACTTTTTTTGTCAGCCAGTGTATATGAGGGCTGGGGCATAAGTCATGGCAACTATTTTATTAATAAAATATATAAACAGCCAAAACTGTGGACACTAGGGTAACAAGAAAGGAAGAAAAGAAATCACTATTCCACATAAATGAATTTTATAAAATAAAAATTCAAAATCTGCTGCTCTATTGATTGCCGTATGTCTTGTTGACTACCCGATTCATACAAGAGAAGTTTTACTTGTAAGAACCTTCTTAATTTAATATCTTAGTTAAGTAAATACGGGTGCAGGGTTCTCCCCAGGCCCTTTTGAAGAGGTGCGTCGCCCAGCTGATTTTGGTGACTGCCCGGATGAATACAGGAAAAGCTGCACAACACCTCATAGTGTTTATTTGATTTTAATTGTTGTCTGCCCGGCTATTTTATCTTTCCACCCACCTGATTAAATTGTCTGGATAGAGCACAGGAATGCTTTTAAAATCATACCATTTCCCTTATAGTTTTGTGTTTTTAGATTTATGTTCTTTCTTTCCTTCCTATGTATTTTAGCTTAAATGGGAGAGGAAGGCATGCACATTTGATAACAGCACATTATAGTAAGCTGCTGTTTGTTGATGGCTTTGCATTTTTTGAAAATGATGTGGCCTGATGATGGAATAACAAAATGCATCATAACTTTAAATTTATTAAAAAAATGTTCGATTACCATGTTAGTGTTATACATTTTTTCATTATCATTTGTCTTGTCAAAGAAAAAAATTATCATTCTTAAATGGCAATAATGCCCAGTATACTCCTTTTCTGACGACAATTTTATTTGGCCATTTTACACTGGAAAATATTCCCTAAAATCCTCAGAAAGTTGATGTTTTAATAAAGACGCAACTTTAAAACTGCGGATACTTACAATAGTTACAGAGAAATCGGGACACCACTTTCACATTGATAATTTATTATCAAATGTTGATAATGGAAAGTAGAATTAATCTAAATGATGGTTATAATTTCCATCTTAGAAGAATTTCAAATTTAAACATCGTTTAGTTCAATAAAGTATTTTGAAACAGGTGGATATCACTCTACATCGATTTCTTAAGTAGATGACATTCAAACGTTGTAAACACTCCTGATGAATCGCACACAATTACCAAAATCTGATGACTTCTTTTCCAGATGGTGACAAGCTTTCCAGTCAGATACGATGGCAAAATTTAAATATAAAATAAAAATGGACGTCGGTTTCTTCAATTCTGTATGACACAGAGTGAGATGATTGAAATAAAAATTAAAAGTAAAATTAAAAATAAAAACGTTTTTGTAGACAGTCAAGTCTCATCATCAGTTATTTTATTAGGGAATTTAAGTGATGAAGATGTTTCTTAATTGTTGGTGGTTAGTTAAATGTCTATTGTTAATTTATTTTTCTTTATTGTTGTCCATTTTAATTTATTATTTGCCAATTGATGCTTATGTTAATACTGTACATGTAGAAGTTTGTGCTAAATTACTGGGGTCTATTTTTATTGAAACAGCTTCTTTTAATAATCTTTTTTTGTAATTTTTTCTTTTGCTATAATTTTTACTTGTTGCCAATTTGGGCTATGGTTGTGTGATATCCAGTGATATGCTATACTGTTATTGTTATTATTATTATATATTTTTTAATCTTATTGTTCTTTCGTGTTCTTTTATTCTTATTAAAAGTTTTCTTTTAGTTTGATCGTTATATTTAAATTGACAAACTTCACATGAAATTTGGTATATTGTATTTTTTGTGTTTCCATATTTGCTTATTGTTTTTGATTATACAACCTGTGACAATAAAGTTCGGTGAATGACGTCAAATTGCTAACGGTCGTAAGAGTGCACCATCGTCGTATCCTGCCCCAGACAGGTTGAGACATGTTTAAACAAATTTGAGAGAATCAGCGCTGCAAGTGTGTTTATTGTGTTTAAACAGGACATTGAAGAGAGAAGGCGTAGTACGCGTTGTCGAAACCCAAAATAGATCAGCGAACGAAAGAGACTCATGAAATGATGACAACAGTTTACAAAGAAAGTGCTATTACTTTGAAGTGTGTTTATGAGTGGTTTAAACAGTTCCGAGGAGGCCGGAACACCGTAGAAGACGCCCCCCCGAAGTGGCCAGACATCCAACGTAATGTTACGACCCAACTAAAGGCTATCCCTAAAAACAACTATGCCAGGAGTTTCCAGGACTTGTACAGGCGTTCCCAGAAGTGCATTACCATCGACGGGGATACTTTGAAGGATAGTAACTGCTGTTACATGTAAGCAAGCATTCCACTCTCAATATGCCATCATTCACCGAACTTTATTGTCACAGGTTGTAGTAGTATTAAAATCATTTGTTGGGTTATTTACAGATTGATTATTTGATTTTTTTTTTTTAAGGATTTTTGAGTGTGGGATAATTTTGGAATGATTCTTTTATTTGTATGTCACCATCAGGAACAGAAGTCATCAGAGTTTGGTAACTCTGTGTGATTCATCTGGAGTGTCTACAAAGTTTGAATGTCATCTACTCAAGAAGTTGACGTAGAGTAATATCCAGCGATTTCAAAATGTTTTATTGAACTAAATGACTTTTACATTTGAAATTCTCCTAAGATGGAAATTACACCTCATCATTTGATTCAGCATTTCCCAAACTGAGGTTCGCAAAATGTTTCAAGGGGTTAGCCAAAAATTTTCCGTAATGGTGGATTCCTATTATTGTATGAATGTATGTGTATACTACATTAATATCCGGCTTCGCAGGGGTTAGTTGAATATACAGGGTGTCTCTCCTAAAGTGAACCGATGGCCAACTTCTAAAATACAAATCTGACAGAGTACTTTCAATGGAAAAATTATTGTACTTTTATGTGAGGGGTTTTATGTGTATTCCATTTCCAAAAAACTGATGCCATTTTTGGAAAATGTGCAATGGAAACCCCTAGTTTAATGGTATTTTCAGATTGTACCTTACATTTAGAAAATGTTTTATTTTTGGCGTTTTTTTCAATTGATCCAAAGAAAATGCAAAAAACAGAAATTGTTCACGAACACACCACATTTTCACTACCTCTATCTCCTAAATGGTTAGATCAATTGAATAAACACCATGAATAAAACAGGTCAGGTATTAGCAATATGGTAGTGTCTTTATTAGGTGCTCAACGCATATCGAGAAACATCTCATCTTCAGGACTACATCGATCTTTGCTCCTGAAGATGAGATGTTTCTCGATATGCGTTGAGCACCTAATAAAGGCGCTACCATATTGCTAATACCAGACCTGTTCTTTTTTCTTATTTCATCATGAAAAGTTTGACGTCCATTGATTTCGCGTTTGTAGAGATTACCGCGAATATACACACAGACAAACAGAGACAGATTGACTTTTAATAATATAAATTAATAAATAAGGGATTCGCACAACTCAGATCTTTGTGAAAGGGGTTTGTAACTAGAAAAAGCTTGAGAAAGGGGTTCATGAGTCAAAATAGTTTGGGACCACTGATTTAATTAAATTATCAATGTGGAATTGGTGTCCTGATTTATTTGCCACTACTGTTTGAGATTTTGTTCATTACCTAAATCCTGCCCCTAAATTTTTGGGACACGGAAAAATCCACATGCCAGTGAGTGTGTGTGTGTGTGTGTGTGTGTGTGTGTATCCTTTCTTCTTCGGGGAATCCACTGTTACAGGGTTTACTTACTTCAATATGCTGTCCGAGTGGTTGTTGCCGCAGTTAGAAGAAGAGGTACCAGCATAAACATGTATGTAGTTACCTCAAACAATGCAGGTCTCCAGACCTAACTCCTTGCAATTTTTTCCTTTAGGGTATTTGAAGGACTTAGGTCTTCATACTCCTACTTTCACAGCAGTTAAAGCAGCAGATAGGCGATGCAATCGACTCAAATGTTCAGGCTATGCTACAACAAGTGTGGAAAGAATAGGACTATCTAGATGTCTGCCGTGTAACCAAGTATGCCAACATCGAACATCTGTGAATGTCCGATAAAACTTGGACAGCTAACCTTTCATGTTATTTTGATTTTGTGAAATAAATTCATTATAGCAGTCGCTGGTATGCTTTGTTTTTGTACCGTTCATTTTCAATTATTTTTTATATTTTAGCACTATATACAGGGCGTTTCATAATTGGTGTCCTGTCTTTAGGTCCAAATAACGACTCAAGGGGAACAGATTGGGGGAAAATGTATATTGATTATTTGGTTTTAATGTCCCCTAATTCAGAATAAAAACATTTCACGTCCCTGGGGGTGAAGGGGTAAATTTTGAAAATTTTAATTTTGTAGGGGTAGGGGTTAGACCCCAATGTGTTATTTAGAAAGTTGTAGAGCATCATGTAAAACGTGGGTTTAGCAAAAAACCCGGTGAAAAAAATCTCATCCCCTGCCCTTTATCGAGTGGGTAAAGTGAAAGGTATGGCTAGCTAATGTAAACAAAAACAGAAAAACTCATTAGAAAACTCATTCAAATTTCATAATTTTTTTCCTGGGGGGGGAAGCCCGGACGAGTTTATTATCTTTTCAGGGTAACGACTCATTCATTCTCATTAATTTTCCAAATGTAGGCCCTACTGTTTTCTAATAAGTATGGTTTTTGTCCACATTGGCTAGCCATACCTTTCACTTTACCCCCTCGATAAAGGGCAGGGGATGAGATTTTTTCACCGGGTTTTTTGCTAAACCCACATTTTACATGATGCTCTACAACTTTCTAAATAACACATGAGGTCTACTCCTATCCCTACAACTTTAAAATTTTAAAAATTTACCCCTTAACCTCCAGGGACGCGAAATGTTTTTATTCGGAATTAGTGGACATCAAAACCAAATAATCAATATTCATTTTCCCCCCACCTGTTCCCCTTGAGCCGTTATTTGGACCTAAAGACGGGACACCAATTATGAAACACCCTGTATATACATATATAAATATATTTTGTTGGCACAAAATTTAAACACTCATAAATCCTATTATGAATTAATAAAGTTAGATAATAAATAGGCTTTTATTAACCTGTCTAATGTTCTTAGTTCTGTAAGTGACTGCTTCAGCTTAGCATCTTCTTCTAGAGTAAACCCAGGGTTATCTTTCTGAATAACAAATCAAAATAAAATAACTTTAATTATATTTTGTCTAACTACATATATGAGGGTCAGTCAAATGAAAACGAGATTATAGAAATGACAGCAAGAATATGCGTATGGAGGTAATCATTGTAGCATACGAGCATGTGCGTACACGTTAGGTAATCACGCGAGTGGTTAGTGTTCATATCATCATCACAGTCAACCATTTGCAATCCACTGCTGGATGAAGGTCTTCTCTAAACGCTTTCATTCTTCTCTGTTTGAAGCTTTGGATTTCCAGTTGACGCCAGCCACCTTCCTTATTTCGTCAAGCCACCTTGCATGGGTCGTCCTCTTGGGCGTTTAAAGTCTCGAGGGTACCAATCCCGAATGACTGTTGTCCATCTCATGTCTTGTCTTCTAGCGATGTGACCAGCCCATTGCCATTTAGAATGTTTGATCCGTTCGATGACGCCAATCACCTTCGTTTGGCTTCTTATCCAGCTGTTGCATTTTCGATCTCTTCTTGTAATTCCCAGCATACATCTTTCCATGCTTCTCTGTGTTGTCTGTAGTCTTTTTGTTGTCCTCCTTGATAAAGTCTATGTTTCAGCTCCATAGGTAAAACACACAGGTTGAAAACTTTTCGTTTCAAGCTAAGTGGCATGTTGCTCTTCAAGATAATGTTATTCTTGCCAAAAGCACTCCATGCTGTTCTAATTCGTCTGTTAACTTCATTCAGAATGTTGCCATCCATAGTGATTTCTTGTCCCAGGTAAATGTAGCTCTGTACTTCTTTAATCACGATGCTGCCTGCATGACCTGTTTTGGAGCAAATGCATTGAACATAACATTTGTCTTCTTTGTTCAGTTTCAGTCCTACACGCAGGCTAGCCTCTGCTAGTTCTTGTAACATTTCCTCCAATTCAGAAGGACTACTACTGGTAATAACGATGTCATCGTTAAAACGAAGGTGGTTAAGGAATTCACTGTTTGTTTTAAGTCCTTTTTTTGACCAGTTCAGTTCCTTGAAGACTTCCTCTAAAACTGCTGTGAAGAGTTTTGGTGAGATAGTGTCTCCTTGTCTTACTTCTTTTCCAAGGTTGATCCTTGCTTTTCCTTTATCCAAACGAATGGTAGCAGTCGCTTTACTAAATATCTTCTGGACAATACTAATATAGCTTCCGGCTATTCCCGTTCTTTCCAGAGCTTTCACTACAGCATGTGTGAACACCGAGTCGAAAGCTTTCTCAAAGTCGATGAAAGCAAAGCAAAGTGGCACTTCATATTCGTTGTGGCATTCGATAAGTTCGCTAATAACTTGAATGTGGTCGATTGTGCTATATCCGCTTCGAAAGCCCCCTTGTTCTCTTGGTTGTGCTGAGTCTAATGCTGAATCAAGTCTGTTTGTCAGGACTTTACTGAAGATCCTATAAACAACTGACAAAAGGCTGATAGGGCGATAGTTCTGGATATTTTCTCGGTCTCCTTTTTTGAAAAATAGAAGCATCATTGCATTATTCCAATCATCTGGTACGTCTGACATCTCAAGGCATTTAGTGAAAAAACTTGCCAGTAACTTGTTGAATTCTTCTCCTGCTTCCTTAATCAGGTCAATTGTAACTCCATCTTCTCTGGAGGACTTTCCTTTCTTCATGGATTTAATAGCCTTGACAACTTCGCCATCCATAACCGGTCACACTTCATCTTTTCCTTACTCTTCTTACATCATTATCATCCTCACATTTGTAAAGTTTATTTTCATGATTGTGCACAATTTCGATGATTTCATTTTCATGATTGTGCCATTTGCTCTCTTGAGTGCAAATATTCCTCTTCTTCCAATGCAGGGCTTTCTCTTCGCAGTTTTCAAACTCTTATCTTCAACTGCCTTTTTGACAAGATTGCAGTTGACTTCCGAATATCTTCTGTGATGTATTTCCGTAATGTCTTGCAAAGCTCCGCATATTCTATTACTGATCTTGTATCTTCTCTTTTTGTCTTCATTTCTCTTCGTTTCTTCATTAATTTCCTCATTTCTTCTGTGAGTTTCGCCTGTGGTTTGGAAACTCGTTCTCCAGCTACTACTTTTGCTGCTTCTTTTAAGTGTTTAGTTAGTGTCCTGTTAATATCTGTGATGTCATCTTCCTGGATGCCACTCTGTGTTCATATAAACTTGGTTATATGCAGTTCGCAAAGCAAGACGTGAGATAGAGTAATAGCATTCGTCATCCAAAATGCGAGGAAGGAGAAACAGCACGTGGTGTTGAAAGGACCTCTTCTCATCGAGTTCACACCTAGGAGCAATACCGTTAATGCGGACTGATACTGCGAAACTCTGCAATGTTTGCGAGTGGCTATCAAGAACAAATGGCAGGGAATGCTCAGCGCTGGAGTAACTCTGCTTCACGACAATGCCATGCCTCATACGGCCAACAGGACAATGGAGCAACTGACGAGGATGCAAGGGAATGTCCTAGAGCATCCTCCCTATAGTACTGACATGGCATCGTGCGATTTTAACGTTTTCAGACCGTTGAAACGACATTTGAAAGGACGACGATTCACATCAGACGCTGAGGTCCAACAGGAGGTCACGGCTTTTCTACTTCAGCAGCCAAGGGAATTTTATGAGAAGGAATATTAAATTTGTTCAGGTATGTGTTTATTTCTAAATTTGTTCAGGTATGTACCAACGCCTTTAAAAATCTAATTTTCATTTGACTGGCCCAAATATTATATGTATTTTAAAGTATAAATATTAAGGCATAATAATTGACTAACTCGTTTAATGTATTTAATAGCCACAGGTTGGTTTTTCCAATTTCCAAAATAGACAACACCAAAACCACCTCGTCCCAGTTCCCTTGTGTGAAAGTTAGATGTGGCTGTAGCAATTTCTTGAAATGAACACTGGAGAACAGTAGATTGAAGAGAAAATGTCGTTGGGTCTATATAACAGAAGAAAATAAAAGAATTACATCTAAAATCAATACAATAAATTCATGCACACAAAGGTATATGGATAAACTCTGCTTAAACTCCTATTGTACTGAATCGATTGGCTGCTGTTGCTAGCTACATTACATTCTCCAACAGAATTTGGCCCCCGCCCACGCATCCAGATCAACCAAAGAATGGTTGGAAAGCCATCACAGGGAAGAACGTTAGTGGGAAGCAAAGCTCTAACTGTTCCAATGCTAAATTTTTGATGCCAAAACAGCGCCAGCAGTCTGTAGCGGATGAGGCGAAATGGGTATCAGCTTCCACTATTGTACAAGTGCGACAACCTCCCCATGAGCATTCAAGAATTGGCTGTTCTGTTCAACCCCCTATTGTGATCTTATTCCCATTTTACAGTATTTCTTTTAATACTTCCGATAATTTAGTTAATATTGATACTGTTCGAATGCAGTTTTCTGTGAGGATGTGAAAATTCTTGCCGAACTTCTACCTTTGATTCCCTGAAGGCGTGAAGTCCGATACATGACAGAAACATCCATTACAAAGAAATCTAATTTAATTAAATAACTTATTATAAAATTTGATACATTTAAAATTATGAAAAAATATATTTTTAAGATTAGATATGTAATTAAATTATATTTTTGTTTCAAATAAGTATAAAATAATTGTGTTTAAAATTGGATAGAATATATACATTTTTGATAAAAATGATTTGAAAATTTTTCAGTATACATATGTATTTAAAATTAATTTCTATGAACAGATATTTATAAGAGAAAAGGACGAGACACAAAAACCCTGGAATACAATAAATAATACTTATTAAATAAAAATGAAAAATAAAATAATAATAAACAATTAACAAAATAATTAATAAATAATAAGTAAAATCAAAATAAAATTATAAAATCAAATAAAAAGCTGACGTTTCGGATAGAGACTATCCTTTATCAAAGCAAAAAGGATAATTCTCTAAAGGCAATTAGAATATTAGAGAATTATCCTGAAGTTATATTTCTAGAAATATACTTTATATAATTTTTTTGTTATTGTGCTAATGATACGAAAATACGATATGAATGCACGGCGTTAAAGTTGAAATTATTTAAACCGTTTGTTTTGATTGGTCTGCAACTCACAGGGGCAAGCGAAAGTCACTGAACATGCTATTGCTTTCGGTTTCAGGTTTAGCCATTTCGCCTCATTCGCTTGGTGAGCTGGTTGTTTCTGGGCATCAGAAATCAGCGGGAGCTTCGCTTCCTATTAACCTTATTCCCTGGCCATCAGATGACTGTGTTGAAGTGGCCAGACAACTCGCCTGACCTCAATCCCATTGAAAAACTTTGGGCAATAGTAAAGAAGGGCATTGCTGCTGGCCGGCCAGGCACTAAAGAGGCATATAAAACATGCTGATGAAAATCTGGGACGCGATTTCTCCTGCGCAGTGTGAGTCACTAATTCAATCAATGCCTAGAAAAGTGAAGGCTCTATATGAAGCCAAAGGTGGTTCAACAGCCTATTAATAAATGCTAAGTGTTTCGAGGGAGGTAAAATTATTGTTTCTGTTCATGTTGAGTGTTCAATGTACGTTTACAAACACTTTCAATAAACCTATTCCATTAATTTGTGAAATGATTTTTGCAGTGTTCCGTTAATTTGAAACGACCACTTTGCATTCAAAAAAAGGGTGACAGGCAGAAAAAGTGAGTTATCGTAACCATATTTATTGGTGATAATGCTGAAGTAAGAACCAATAAATTGATTTATGCCGCAAATTATAAAACTTCAAAGTTTTGGTGAGATTTGAACCTGACACTTGGAAAACCAACATCGTTTGGAATATTCCATTAACTTGAAATGAAGTTGTACTTGTAATTATAAAGGTTGAATATATTAAATGATTAATCCATGTTAAATTAGTTTAAAACCTAAACTCCGCTCCAACTTGCCAGCAAATGAAATTGATGGCTTCCTAGTTATTGTTAACAGTAATCACCTATAAAAAATGTTGGATATTTATAAATATCACTAAATAAAATACAGAAACCAACTTTGCATGCCGCCATTTTGAATAAATTAACGAACACTAAACAGAAGGAAAGCCTGTGCCCTGAAAATTCATACATTGTTACATCATAAAAAGGTATTGTTAATCGTATTTCTACCAATAATAAGCCCTAAATTATGACTACCTATAGCTATGTAACAATGTATAAATTTTCAGGGCATAGGCTTTCTTTCTAGGAAGTGTTGTCAGAGACTATCAGAGAAGAGCCATTCTCCCTCTTCCCTGCAATGGAACTTTCTAAACGTTTTTCACTTTTCTGTAATGAACTCATGATGTTTTCCACTTTTTATGACCTGAAAAGCAGTGACTGGTAATAGAAATAGTAAAATAAAGAGGTTTTCCCCACCTTTCTTCTTTCCTTTTCTGTATATTCTTGCCTATTTTATTTCTCGCGACAAGTCAAAAATGGGGACCGCATTATACAAGTGGATAAAATTTTTACTATTTTTTTGGGCTCTAAAAATGGAATCGCATTATACAAGATGCGCATTATAGTAGAATAAATACGGTAGTTGCACAAGACCAATAGTATTGCATTGCGACAAGCACAATGAAAATTACCATTTCTGCGACCACCACTCACATTTTAAGTTAAATATTCATTATTCAGTTGTGAGGTATCAGTAAGATTTAAAATAGACATCTGGTATTCCAAATATTGCAACAGTAGCAAAAATATGTAATCCGGAACTTAGCAATTTCTAGCTAGATCCCTCCTATATATATATATATATACACTGATTGGAAGAAAGTAATTGGACACTTTCGATTTTAGACGTTTTGTCGAATATCTAGAAAAATATTTGACGAATTATCCTGAAATTTCAGGGGTGTTAAAAGGATGTTACACCTCATAAATTTCAGTGAAGGTTTTCTCCCGAAGGCAAATAGGGGACCAGCAAAGAAGTGAACCAAAAAAATAATGTTTGGAATCACCCTGTAAAAAATAATGCTTGAAATGCATTGTAGCTGTAGCATATGCTTAAGAGGCTTGTTTTACTTTTCTGTGTTCATTTCTATGAGTATAGCACTTATATTCATGGAGATATAAAGGTTTCTTTAAAAAGGTCGAAATGTTTTCGTAAGTTTTTTGTTTATAACACGCAGGATTTTCAACTCAATGCAATTTCATTTACAAACTACAGTACAGACAACACCCTGCAATCAG
>JAHWFO010020942.1:880829-891466 GCA_023313115.1 Rhysida immarginata
GCAGTTAAACATTATTTAGTAAAAATGCTCATATTTCATCAAATATTTAATATTTTTCTATTCTGATTGCAGGGTGTCGTCTGTACTGTAGTTTGTCAAGATTTTTGTAAATGGCATTGCATTGGGTTGAAAATCTTGCATGTTATAAACAAAAAACTTACGAAAACATTTCGACCTTTTTAAAGAAACCTTTTTATCTCCATGAATATAAGTGCTATTCTCATACAAATGAACACAGAAAAGTAAAACAAGCCTCTTAAGCATATGCTACAGCTACAATGCATTTCAAGCATTATTTTTTCAGGGTGATTCCAAACATTATTTTTTTGGTTCACTTCTTTGCTGGTCCCCTATTTGCCTTCGGGAAAAAACCTTCACTGAAATATATGAGGTGTAACATCCTTTTAACACCCCTGGGTGTAAAAATTAGCAACATACAGGTAAGTCAAGGTCTAGAATTAGCAACATACAGGTAAGTCAAGGTCTAGAATTAGCAACATACAGGTTTAAGGTTTATTAAGGTGCATTTAAAGGTAAACTCTATGCTCACGTACAACTTTGTTTAAAATGAAAGATGGAGGTACGCATAATCATTTAACAAACATAAAAATTCGAACTCAAATAAATAAAATAAAATATATGAAAAAATTTCATTCTTCCCCTCCCCCTGCGAGTGAGACAGATGCAATCTTTTTGGTCTTCATGATGTCAGAAAGTTACAATAAGTATGAAACGAAGGAATCTGGGAATTGTGACGAACGCATACGTAGCAATAAGTGTTATAGGCACAGATGAAGAGAAACAGATGGGAAACTCTAATACGTGATTGGAAATCACTATGTCATTTTTCAATACTAGTTTCATGGCACTAGTGAGGATACAATTTTGAAATTAATAAATAAAATAATAACGCAGTTTATGTATTAATTCTTATATAATGTTAAAACACATAAATTTGTATTCAAAAATAAAAAAATATTTTATATAAACGAAAAAGTCTTGATTTGTCACGTGATCACTCATGTGAAGCACTCATGTTTAAATTAGCTCCCCGTTGCTCGTGTTAATCAGAGACCATCAATAAGAAATCGTGGTAATGCAATAAAATTTCTTTTCATCTGTGATAATCCACCTTGCATCGTAGAACTGGTTTTCAAAGTTTTTAATTAACTTGAATTAAATTATTAAAATAATTCCGATGAAAAGAACGTCAAGCAACGTATTTATCTGACGTCATATATGACTTGCCTCTCTAACAATCCATTTGCGGGAGAATGACGTAATTATGACTAAACCGACAGTAGCGCCACTAAGCCAGGAGTGTTTTTAAGGAAAATTTCATTAATTGACTTTCGTCACGTGATCTCAGAAAAGTTTCCCTTGCGGCTGAAGTTTCCCCTCTGTTTCTTATTCCTCTGTGGTTATAGGGTTGTCAGAGAAACTACAGGGCATCGCAATGGATTAAGACTACAAAAACAAAATTGATAGTAACTAGTGATTTTGATAACAGTGACTATGATGGCAGAATTAAATGCTACTGCAACTTCTGCAATGTAGAGCCCTATGCATTTAAGCTGTTGAAACGGAAGCACCTGGAGTTTGTGGAGGTTTCTCTATACCCCTATACCCTGTCTCAGCTTTAGTTGAGTGACGTCGCTGCAAAACGTCACTTATCAGACATAATACACAATCCTTACGCCGTTAATTTTTTTTTTTTAATTTCATCAAATGACTTTTCTATATGCCTATTTTTTATTATATCGAGGAGAAAAACATAAAATATGATTGCAGACAGAAATTTTGAACTTTTTATACAGAAATTTATTCAAACTATTTCTTTATACATATGAACAGTAACCGCTTCACTCGTGATGTCACTCTCAACTAAACTTGAGACAGGGTATATGGTGTGCACATCTCATATGACAGTAGAAAAGCCTAACTCATTCCTTCGCAGTCGTTGTTCTTGAAAAAAAAAAACAGAAATAGGCCCGTTAAGAGTTAGAGCAGATTCTAGTTCAAATGATTTTTTTTTTTAATTGACAATGAACTTAAAAACAGCAGGTGTGTAGAAAGAGCATGATGCTTCAAAATGAGGACGACCCTGTTATATATACATATATTTTTGATTAAATATCTGAAGCACGTTTATTGCTTTGTGTTTAGTTATAGTTTAACAATGTCCATTTTGAAATACTAGGGTTTTTATTAATATAAACAATTCCTTTATAATCATTATTTGCATTTAATATGTGTATTGTTGAGCACACTATCCTGTTTGCAAAAGCTAAAGTAAGCTGCTGCTTTTTAAAGGATTCTGATTGTGGAATTTTATGAAATGTGAAATTTTATCAGATTTCTTATTTAAACAGCCACAGAACAATTTCAAGGCAATGTGACAGAAAACAGGTTAACAAGTTCTTGCGATATGTAGAATTGATCGAGACTAGAATTGAAAAGGCATTCTCCCGGGAGGAGATGACATCATGTTCCGCTGCTTCTTCTAGAGTAGGGATGGGAGGACCAGAGGGCAAATTTTCAAACTTCTGATGCATTTTCCTTAATACTTTATTATCCTGGATCAATGTTATGATTCCTGGATCAATGTTAAAAAAAAAAAAAAAAAAAAAATGGGTTGAATTTTTTCGTGGAGTTTACCTGTATGGTTTATTACTGTCGATGTGTTTCAATTAACATGCCATCTTCATGGGCAATTTCTACGAAGTAAAAATACAATTTAAAAACACAAGAGGATTGTGTATTGCTAATTCTAGACCTTGGTTATCTTTTTATCATTCTAATCATGCAACAATATTTGTATCAATGGTTGCATTTTTATGATATACAAAGCGTGTCTATTAAATTCCAGCTATTACAACAAAATGAGGAATAAAGAGTTAATAGGCTTTAAAATAATCACCTCCGACAACTATACACTTTTGTGCATGGCTGTACAAGTTCTTTAAACATGTGTTATAGTCATGTGATAATATGTGCCGAAGTTCTGGCATTACGTTCGAAATCGATGCCCTTTTAGGGTGGACTTAAGTTTGAGAAACAGGAAAAAATCAGGAGGGGACAAATAAGGAGAGTACAGAGGATGGCTCATCTCTGCAATCTGATGTTTGGATGCAGAGCTAAGATTCAAAGAAAGAAACTTTACATTGAGTCTTTGCTCCATCATGAATCCATAACAACAGCTGATACAGAGCACCTCCATTTCACATGTCAGGACACAAACTGCTTATACAATCAATACAATTTTTTTTCCCTGCACAGGTGATTGGCTGTGCAATAACATCCGGGTAGTGATGCATTCCTACACATTTGCATTTGTTCACTGCATGGAATTTAATAGACATATCTGATCAATGATTTTAATCTATACTTACCAGATCCTTTCCTTTTAGTAGAAGGATTATCACTTGGAACATGATTTTTCACTTTATAAGAAACTGGTGGATTATCAGCAATTTTTTCATGTTTTTTAACACAGCTTTCTTCAAAAGATTCAGTCTTTTTCACTGGTGCATTGTTCTCTTTACTTATTTTTTGGGGTGGGGTTTGTAAATTGAGTATTTTCGCATTGTTGTGACTGTTTGAGGTAAAAGAATCATCAGATCGTATTACGTTTGCTGCAATCTCTTTTGGAGGTTTTTCGACAGGTTCCCTTAGGTTTTCTACACAGGAACTTCCCACACTGAAAAACATTTAATCATTAATTATTATGGAAGGGTACTGTTAAGTCTAACTTTTGACAAAAACAAAGGAAAAAAGCAGGAAATTTGAATTCAATGCACTTCTTACTGTGATTTTCCAACTTTTTAAACCCATCTAACTGGAAGTCAGAAGGCTGGGCCTCATACAATGTGTCTGCTGATTAGATAGCATCCCCCAGGGTCTGAAATTTTTTTCCCCCTTCAGATATTTTTTGAGATTTGGAACAAATGGTAATCAAAGGGAGCAAGATGAGGAGAATAAAGTACCATAAGTATTATATTATAATGTTAAACATTTTCACCTGTAAAAACCCCTAAATTTGTGGGAGAGCATCATACAAGAAGGAAAAATTAGCACTACAACAACCCCCTCCCCTCCCTACCATTACTGGGGAGGGGAGGGGTGGTTGTAGTGCTAATTTTTCCTTCTTGTATAATGCTCTCCCATAAATTTAGGGGTTTTTACACGTAAAAATGTTTAACATTTTAGCAGAATACTTACAGTAGTTGTTTCTGGATTTCAAAACACAGGTCAGCTGGTTTTTGCTGGGCGATGAGAGCTGTGTGTGATGTATTTTGCTGGAGAAACAATATGCCATTTAATAGCTTTGCTCGCTGCTTCAATTTCAGCGTCTGTCTCAGTTTGCTCAAAACTGATGCATTATAGGTAGCCATTACCACTGAACCCTTCTGGAGAAGTCCACGAAGCAATATCTCATATTTGGCCCAAAAATGAACAACATCACCTTAGAGGCTAATTTCTGGGTCTGAAGTTCTTTGGCTGTAGAGAACCTTTGTGTTTCCACTCCTCAAGGCTCAAACACATCTACACGGAAACTGCGCACACAGATTTCATCCCACAAAAAATGCACACGACGCGTGCGACAAGATTAGACACGCGGAATTCATCAGACAGAACGTGCTTATAACACAGGAAGCGGTCTAATTTTCTGTGGAAAAAAATGGGTTCCAATGCTTTGAAGAGGCGAGAATTGCTTTTAAAGCAGCAGAGAATATTATTATTAATATTTCTGCACTTCTATAATTAACTCTTCGTTGAAAGTTCTTATTTCATGTTCAGCTCTCGCTTCGACTGAACAGGCCTCCATTTTTTAATTTATTGTTATCAAAACTCGAAAGCAAATGATGACGTGGCAGAAGCGAGCGATGTCATTGGTGGTTCATTTGTTTCGTGCGGAAGAAAGTCGTACGAGCTCAAAGTCACGCGTATCGTTCGCATGAGTCATCCGACTAGTTTGTAAAAGATAATAAGTTGTCGCTTGAGTCGCGCACGACAATTTGTCGCGTGAAATCCGTGTAGATGTGTTTGAGCCTTCAGACTGATCTTTTGTCTGAGGATCAAAAGAATGGATCCAAATTTTATTCATTGTGACAATAAAGGTAAAAAAATCTGGGATTTCTATTGAAATTACATTTGAGGGAGCCACACACCCATGTTTCTGATCTGCAGTCAATCATTTCAGCAGCCATTGGCTGAGAGCTTCCTCATGTCCAACAATTCAGGGATCATATAACTTATACATTCACGGGATATCCCTAGCATCTCCTAGAGGAAGTATGAACTGCATCCATATCCTCGAAATCAGCGACTCAAACTAGCTGTCCAGAACAATCTTTACCTCCAATGCTGAAATTATGCTACCCACTTTTTAACTGTGACATAGTAAGGACGGACGTTGCCAATTATATTTGCATTTCTTTATAAATTTCTTGGGCATTAAGTCCTTTCAAAATGGGAACTTCATAACACAGCCAACTTGTCTTTTGACCTTGATAGAGAGTGCTGAAAGTAATGGATGCTTTTTTCCTTTTGTTCAAAAATAATACTTTTAGAAAATCCATTTACGTGTTTTCTAATTAAATTCAAAATAACAGTGGATAAAGACTTATCAGTACCCCCTCGTAGAGAAATAAAAAATGAAAAGAAATAAAGTTATGGGGAAAAAAACTCCAATAAAACATGATTAAACTTTGAATGCAAAATAAAAACAAATGATTAAAATTACAATCTTAAGTAATTAGTCCTCAAAGAGGTGCTGAAAAATGTTTAGGAAAGTGATTATTTCATAGCAAGCCATAAGGAAAATTACAAACACTATCAAAAGTCATTCAGGTCATTCCATGAACCAGTTTTAGAGATCATCCCACACAACTATATCCAAATTACGATCTTTCTTTCTGAAAGAAGAAGTGGATTTTGCATTTTGAAAAATGTGGACTCTAAATGGGGACTAAGTTGAGAAATAAGCTTTTCATGTTGAAGCTAGATAAATTTCCTTCATTTTGATATCATTTTCATTATTGTGTGTTGACAGAAACTTATTTTATACTATTGGACACCTTACTTTTCATTCAACCGTTATATATTGAATTAATATATGAAAATGTTTATAATAGAGACATTGTTTTAATGATTATAAAAATTAATTTAAAGTAATGAAAAAAGGTCCAAGAATAGCAATAGGTAGGGTCTTTTATTGTGCGTCTGACGACATTTCAAGATCACCTCATCTTCAGGGATTTCTGACCGACTTACCGAAAACCCCTTCTCATTGCAGTCAATATTTCAAAGTGGAAACATTGGGTGACTGAGATGGTGGAATGCCCTTTGAGTTTTTGGCTTCATGTCATCTTCTAAGATGAGTTGTCTTTTGCTCAGTTGTCTTGAGTGGTCGGATATGGATCTGGAGAAAACCAGCCAAAAGTTCAGCATGAACCGACTGAACCAACTGTCAAGCAGGGTGCATTTTTTGTTATGGTGTGGGTGCCATTTGGAGCACTGGCTGATCAGAGCTCGTGGACTGTGTGGATAACATTAATGCAGAAAAATACATCACAATGTGTTGAAGATGTCAGATGTTACCTCTTGGACCTCCACTGTTTCAAACCTTGAGCAACATCTTCATTTTAGGGAACAGCAACCATGATACTAAGTCAAGGGAGTACAGAGCATGGGGAATAGAATAAAGTTTGTTAGAGGCTAAAAGTTCATGCAAAATCAGATATCCGTGAGCTGGAACAAGGACAACTAGAGGAGATATCAACCGGCGATTCATGTAACTAAACCCTTCCTGCCTGCAGCAAAACCCATCTGGGTACCGTACTTTTCGATCAAACCTCATTAAATTAAAATGAATTTGGTAACCCTGTCCCCCTTTAACGTCTTTAATCCCCCTCCATCTCTCCAAAAGATAAATGTTAAATTCAGCAACAACTTATTTATTGTTATTGAATTATTATAACATTTGATAGATTATGTAAACAATTTGAATAGCCCACAACTCACCATTATTAGTCCAACCCAAAACCACAGTGATAGATTATATAAAGTGACATTAAAATAGAGCAATTCATCTAGAAAATCATTATTATTATTTAATCACTGCAAACAAGAATGGTAAAATCAAATAAATCACTTATTAATTATATGGTACTGTATTTAATCAAATACCAAGTATTCACCTGTTTTCTTCACAACTTTTATCCAATGAAGAGAAATGTTTAGATGGAAGACTCCCCTCAAGACTTGGGGCATTGAAATTTTCCTTTTCAGGCTGCTTATTGTCAAGAGGTTCCGGAAATTTGTTAAAGTGTGATGGATTTCCACCATTAAATATTGTTTCACAACACTGGGGAACATACTAAAAAGGAAAAAATATTTCTTCTTTTTTTATTCTAGATGGAGAAGTCATAAATAGTATAAATAAAGTATGAGGAGTGTTCAAAAATACTGTTTGAAAACATGTCTACAATGAATGTTTTGACATCCCTCATCTCTCAGGAGGCCAGTGACATCATCAAGTGAACAGCAGATCATTTTTACATATGTTCTGTGTATTTAACATGCTTAAGCCAATTAAGAAGCCTGCTATTTTATTGAATGCAAGAAATATGGAATCAGACATTCGTCCTCAGATATGTGAAATCTATAATCAAACTGCTATGACTGATGGAATGGTGAGGAAGTACATAAGACAGCTCAATGAAGGATGTAAGAACATGCATGATGAAATATTTCGGAAATATTGTTTTTTTATAACCCAAAAGCGCATAATTTCTGAACACAACTCCAATAAAAAAATAAAATATCAGATATAAAATATAAACTGGTGTCCAAAATTAAGGGAATTTGCAAAATGAGACCCTTCCGCACAACCAATCAGTGCCAAACTTGGTTAAGACCATTCTATAGGTCCTGTAAACACCGTTCCATCATTGAATACACAGGTGGTAGCACCACTGGTGACGGCATACACTTACCTAAATGATGTTGCGACATAGGTCGTAGTGTACATGCCAGAACGAACGTGCTTTTTAAATTTCATTGGAATTGAGCATTCGAAAATTGTTGTTAATGGCTCATCGTGTCCATTTAGAGAGTGAAAGGAGAGGACAAATAATTGTACGACTGGAAGCAGCCCAGTTCCAGGTTGAAGTGTCTCGGGCTGAACATCTCAACTAGTGTCATTCCATACGGTTCTGACAGTATGGAAACACCTGCAGACACTTTAGTCATGGTCATCCAAGGGTCACCATGCCCAGACAAGATCGCTCCTTGCTCTATATGCCTGACATTGTCAGACAGCTGGCAGCAGCCACAGGGGTTAATGTTTCCAGCCAAGCGGTATACGGAGACTTCACGCAGTTGGCCTGAGGACCAATGAGGTGTGTCCCATTGACCCAGGGACACCATGGGGGGAGGGGGGGTTCTAGAAATTTTGGCGTCGACTACTAAGGTCATTTTGCGCCTTTTACACAAGTTATATCTGTACACAGCCCAGGACAAACACAAACATCCATGCCCAGGGCGGGATTCGAACCCACGGGCAGGTGGACTCGAGAACTAGAAAGCCTATGCCCTAGCCCTCTCAGCCACCTGGCCGGCGGGAAACCATTGGCTTCGTGCACCAAACATGCAGCATGGGCAGCATTGGAGTCAGGGAACATTCTCAAACGAGTCCCGGTACAGCCTGGACTCTGATTCTCGACGTATTCACAGCTGGAGAGAGGATGGAACACAGTCCGGCCTCGCTAACATCGTTGAACATGACATTACTGCGGTGGCAGTGTGATGGTATGGGGGGGGGGGGCATCATGGATATGATGGGCTCCTATGTACTGCTACAAGTCTTCGACAGAGGGGCCAATTACTGGCCAGGTGTCCCGGGGTAGTCTCCTGTGAAAACATGTTCCTCTCCTCAAGGGTGCGGTAGGTCCACGTTCCTCTACATGGATGATAATGCCCATCTGCATTGGGCTGGAATACTGTATGAAACTACCTAGAACATGAGGACATCTAGCGAATGGATTGGCCAGCATGGTTCCCAGACTTAAACCCCACCGGGAACCATGGGATGCTCTTGGAAGAAGCGTTGCAGCACAATTAGGACCTGCGAATGGCAGTGGATCAAGAATGGGATGAAATCTCCCAACCATTGTTGGATACCCTGGTTTTGAGCATACAGCACACTGTGCTGCATGTGTTTCTGTGGAGGGGACCACACAGCATACTAAATATCACCTACAGTTTACAAAACCAGACTGGGGAGGGGGGGTCTGGTTGCTACAAGTTTTTGTGCCAGGGATGTCCATGCACTTTTTATGTTGTTCCATGTACAGCAGAGCTGCCACCTTTGTGTTTAATGATTGAACTGTGTTTACATGGCCTAGAAAATAGCCTTATCAAGTTTGGTGTTGATCGGATATGCGGAAGGATTTATTCTGCAAATCTCTTATTTATGGACACCAGTGTACATTCAATATTCAATAAAAAATGTGAAATTCATATTATTTATTTCTATAAAAAGCAGGATTTTTTCTCTCACATGGATTATCTGGAAGTGAGGGAAATACAGTAAAGGGTATGATTCTTAAAAAAAAAAAAAAGCTTTAAAGAAGAAAAAACAATTAACAGATTTTGGTTAAATATTTAAAATATTGAATAAATTTGCTATAACAGTATAAAAAAAAAAAAAAAAAAAAAAAGCAAATCACTGCCATGATTTTTGTAAACTCTGCTTGCTGGGCTCTATAAGCAGATTCAACCGTACATCACTTACAGTTGATCTTGGCACCTGTAGCGAGGCAGATATTTCATGAATCGATTTTCCATAATGGCGGCATCAGATGATCATGCCAGGTTCAAAGTCACTGAGTTCTACTGATTTACTCATTGTCTGTCTAACACATGTATATGAGCTCCTAATAGAGATGATGAAAAGGTGGGAACAGACCACCGATCAGAGACATGCTAGGCTCATGATTAAGAAACCTTCTCAGAGTCTAACATCTAGTATTCTACAACTCAGTAGGTATAAATTATGGGTTATCATGGGATTTCTTACAGGTCATTATTTACTATGCAAACATTTACACAGAATGGGAATCCTTTGGGAAGAACCACACTATTTGTGGATGAAACGGCCCATCACATTCTTTTTGAATGTGTCGTTTTGGCACATATTCGACACCTCATGTCAAGTCTCCCTTTTCTTGAAGACATTTACCAATATCTAGTGGGCAGTCTGACTTGTTTTCTAAGCGAGTCTGGCTTCCTGTAGGTATTCCGGGTTCACTGGGTTTTGGTGCAAATTTCCCTCGTAGGAATAAGCACCTAGGCAATCCTTAGTTTCACCATCGATTGCCCTACCCATCCTTATAAGATAAGATAAGATAAGATAAGCTTCCAATCCTCCACCAATGCTTTTATATCGTTCGATGACATTTCCAACCAAATGAACAGCCAAATCTATTTCTTCAGAGGGATGTCTGGATACTTTTGGTAATATAGTGTATACACACATTGGCTAATGAATTAGAAACATCTGTTTAATATTTTATTGAACCCCCTTTAACCCGATTGACAGCAAGTTTGCAGATTGGCAGGGCCGTACCCAG